>PVKS010006379.1:43211-56715 GCA_004027875.1 Aplodontia rufa
AAAAAAAAAAAAAAAAAAAAAGAAAAGAAAGAAAGAAAATCCCAGATGATAGAAACATAGTAATGCTGCTGGTTCTTGCAACAAATTTTTTTCCTGAAAACCAGGGAATGAACCCACAGGCACGTAACCACTGAGCCACATCCCCCAGCCCTATTTATTTTTTATTTTATTTATTATTTATTTATTTGAGAGAGAGGGACAGTAAGAGAGAGTGTGAGTGAGAGAGAGAGGGAGAGAAAGAATCAATTTATTTAGTTTTTCATGTGGCTTTTATTGCTCTGACACTTGGTTGTGTACGTGGTGCTGGTGTTTGAACCCAGGTCATCATGCATGCTAGACAATCGCCGTAACCGCTAAGCCACTGCTCTAGCCCCTAGCCCCTTATTTTTAATTTTGAGACAAGGTCTCACTATGCTGCTTAGGGCCTCACTAAGTTGCTTCTGGCTTTGAACTTGCGATCCTCCTGTCTCAGCCTTCTGAGTTGCTGGGATTACAGGTGTGCCTGGCAATTCTTGCAGGTTTTAGGAAATACCTGCTTATGCCAGTAACTTAATCCCAGTAACATGGGAGGCTGAGGCCCTAAGCAATTTAGTGAGACTATATCTTATACAAACAAAACAGACTGGTGATGTTGCTTAGTGGTTCAGCACCTCTGGGTTCAATCCCCCACACATATACAATAAAAAGTATATAGATCTGGGTATGATGCTCGCCTCTAATCCCACATGTGAGAGGTTGAGGCAGGAGGACTGCAAGTTCCAGGCCAGCCTGGGCAACTTAGCAAGTCCTATCTTAAAATAAAATATAAAAAGGGCTGGAGATGGGGCTGGAGTGGTGATTCGGTATAAAAAAACTAAATAAAAATTGTTTTTTTTCCCCTCTCTCACTATCCCTCTTTCTTAAAAAAAAAAAAAAAAAGGGCTGGAAATACAGCTCAGTGGTAGAACACCGCTTGGTTCAAACTCCAGTACCATCAAAAGAAACACAAAAACAAAACTAATTTGATGTGCAAAACTGAATGCTACATACTCTTCCTGTTACTGTCTCTACTTATCAATAGATTTATTTTTGGCACTGGGGACTGAACCAGTTAACCACTGAGTGACATCCCCAGCCCTTTGTATTTTTTTGTTTTGAGACAGGCTCTCACTAAGTTGCTTAGAGCCTTGCTATGTTGTTGAGGCTGGTTTTGAACTTGGTATCTTCCTGCCTCAGCCACCCAAAACACTGGGATTACAGGCATACATCACCATGTCCTGCCACATCAACAAGTTGTAAGGGGATGTACTCAGTGTTAACAGCATTTTTCTAGCATGCACAAAGCCTTGGGTTTTATTCCTAAAACCACAAACAAAAACCCCCATTACACAAAAAACAAAACAAAGCTCCACCATGTTTTAGAGTATACATTAAAACCCCAGGTCAAAAAAGGTCTCCTTTAAATATTAAATATCAAAGAATATTGGTCTCCTCTAATTATTAAAAATCAATGAAAAAAAGCTTGATATTATTTTCTACATGTATGTAGCAAAACATGGCATCTTAAGGAAAATTCATCTATTTCCAATAAAACAGGTCATTCAAATCCAAGACAAAGTCAGTAGACAGACTGAAATCACACACAGGAAGCTGTACCTTTCTAGTGAGTCGACGTTTAATCTCTCGTTTTTCCGCCTGACGATCAGCTTCATTTTTGGCTATACACAGAAACAAAGAATGACTATTCCTTAAAAATGGCAATTTGGTTATCAAACATTTTAGTAATTATACGTTAGATCTATCTTTTTCTCTGACTTCTTGTGATAACTGAGAATTGAACCCAAGGCCTCATACATGCTAGGCAAATGCTCTACCACTGAGCTACATTCTCTAGCCTATGTTTTGCTATTATTTTGAGACAGACTCTCAATAGGTTGCTTCAGCCTCACTAATAGCTGGGATTACAGGTGTGTGCAACACTAAACATGACGATTTTTTTTTTTTTGGGTACCAGGGATTGAACCCAAGGGAGCTTAATCACTTAACCACATCACTAGCCCCTTTTTATTTTTTTAAATTGAGGCAGGGTTTCACTAAATTGCTAAAGCTGACTTCAAACTTGTGATCCTCCTTCCCAGCCTCCCAACCTGCTGGGATTATAGGCCTGAGCCACAGTGCCTGGCACAAGACAATTTTCTTGTCAGCTGGTATATTCATATATTAAATCAAGGGCCAGCTGGGTGTGGTGGCATACACCTTTAATTCCAGCTACCTGAGAGGCTGAGACAGGAGGATTAGAAGTTCCAGGCTGGTTTCAGCAACTTAAGGAGATCTTATCTCAAAATTTAAAAAGGGTAGGGATATAACTCAGTGGTAAAGTGTCCCTAGAGTCGATTCCCAGTACTGAAAAAATAAGAAAATAACTCAAAACATACATACATACACAAATAAATAAAAAAAAAGAAATGAAAAGAGAAAAACAGCAAAGGTCAACAAACTATGGCATCAAATCAGGCTGGCTGGTTATATTTCTGCTGAACATGAGTAGAATGGCTTTATTTTTTGTTTTTATTTTTAATAATGCTGGGGATTGAAACCAGGGCCTCATGTGTGCTTAGAAAAGATTCTACCACTGAGCTACACTCTCAGCCCTAGTCTTTATGTATTTAAACAGTTTTATAACCACCTACCTAATGTTTTCCATTACTCTACGGTTTGCAAAGCCAGAATATTTACCATGCACCCTTTAAGAAAAAATTTTCAGATTCTTTCTTTTTTTTTTCTTTCTAAGAGAGAGGGATAGTATGAGAGAGAGAAAGAGAGAATCAGTTTTATTTAGTTTCTCATGTGGCCTTTGTTACTCTGACTCTTCACTGTGTACGTGGTGCTGGGGTTCGAATCCGTGTCCTCGTGCATGACAGGCAAGTGCTGTAATCGTTGAACCACTGCTCCAGCCCCTCAGATTTTTTCTTAAGAGTAACTGCTAAGGGCTGACGGAGTGGTTCCGTAGTAGAGTGCTTGCCTGGCATGCTTGAGGACCCAGGTTCGAACCCCAGCTAAGTGTCAGAGAAACAAAAACCAGATGAAAAAAATAAACAAAATTAACTATTTAACATACTCACTCTCTCTCTCTCTCTCAAAAAAAAAAAAAAAAAAGTAACTGCTAAGAATGGACAAAGGAGTGGCTAGAGTGGTGGCTCAGCAGCTAGAGTGTTTGCCTGGAATGTGTGAGAACTCAGGTTGGAACCCTAGCACCACACACACAAGTAAGTATTGGAGAAACAAAGGACAGATGAAAAACTAAACCTGATTCTTTCTCTCTCTCACTCTTTCCCTCTCTCTTCAGAAAAAAAAAAAAAAAAAGAACGGACAAAGGAGATCACACCAAGTTTCATGTAATATGTTAAAAGTCTCACAAACTTTCAAATTCACTAAGTGACTAAGTTGTGTATATCCAAAATGTGTTGAAAGAATAGGGGATGGACTAGTCAGACTGAGTATGCCAATAAGCAGCTCCAAGGAAGCCTGAACCTCTTCAGTAAAGAGGTTTTTAAGGCCAAATTTCACTCCAAACTCTGAAAAGTCAAATCAGATCTATATTAGATTAGAATGCTATTTCAGGAGCTAACTATATACACAAAGTAAATGCTTGGTCTTATTTGGGGGCTACGGAGATAAGAAGGTCCTAAGGAATGAAAGCAGCAGGAAAATTCCAACACTGGCGACTTGCTTTGGGTTCTAAGCTTTCTGATTCCACCAGGCACAAGAATGTCTCATTCACCTACACAGTTACTACTGTAGTTCCACAGAGATGAGAAAAGTTGGATCACATCTCTCTCATATTGTCAAATCTTCTCAAATGCCCAAAGGCAATTCCAAGATAATGTGAGAATGTTAAAACAAATTTTTCTAGAATATATTAAACAGTATCATGAAGGTATCTTCCAAAGGAAGCTTGGGGGCATTTTATTTCCTCAAGAAAAAAATATTCTTCCCTGGCTGGAACACTTTCTTCTTGGCCCTTTTAGCAAATGCTTTTTTTCTCTTTTATGTACATTAAATTATAGACATATAAAGAAAATTTGCATAATAATTTTATTTCCATAGCTGGACTTACGTTGCAGTATATTTCGTTGTTCTAGTTCTTCTGGTGTAGGTCTTTGACTTAGTCTCCTAAGAGGGAAATAAATAAGGATATTTATTATCTAAAACCTCTTAATCTTGTTTATAAGGATTTTTTGGTCATAGTTTATATTAGCCCCTAAGCACATCAAATGGATATATTTTGTTTTCTTATCTGATTATTTATGAAACAATTTCCACACTGAAAGTAATAATACAGGGCTATGGATATAGCTAAATGGGAGAGTACTTGCCTAGTATAGGTGAGGTCTTGGGCTCCCCAGCATGGGAACTTGTGATCCTCCTACCTCAGCCTCCTGAGTAACCAAGATCACAGACATGCACCACCATGACTGGCTACTGTTTTTATCTTTTTAACTTTTGTGTTCTAAAGATTTTTTTTCCTTCTTAAATAGGACCTTCCTTCTTAAATGTTCTTTAAAAAAATTCTACCTTAGCTGGGTATGATGGTGCATGTCTGGAATTCCAGTGACCCAGGAGGCTAAAAGCAGGAGGCTCACAGTTCCAGGCCAGCCTCAACGACTTAGTGAGCCCTGTCTCACACACCAAAAACAGGGCTGGAAAGGGAGCTCAGTGGTACAGTGCTTGCTTGCAATATGCAGAGGACCTGGGTTTAACCCCCAGTACCAAAGCTAAGGGGAGGAAAAAAAGAAAACACAGATGAAAAAATAAAAATTGACTCTCCAAAAAAAAATAAAAAGTAAAAATAAGGGGCTGGACTGGTGGCTCAGCGATAGAAGCACTTGCCTGACAGGCACAAGGACCCGGGTTCAACAGCCAGTACCAAAGCCTAGATGAAGAAATAAATAAAATTGATTCTCTCTCTCTAAAGAGAAAGGGACAGTGAGAGAGACAGAGAGAGAGAATCAATTTTACTTAGTTTTTCATGTGTCCTTTGTTGCTTGACACTTGTTGTGTATGTGGTGCTGGGGTTTGAATCTGCATCCTTGCACATGCCAGTCAAGTGTCCTAACTGCAGAGCCACCACTCCAGTCCTCTCTCTCTCTCACTCTTAAAAAAAAAAAAGTGTGTGGGGGGGGTTTGGGGATTTAGCTCAGTGGCAGAGCACTTGTCTAGCATGCGCAAGACCCTGAGTTCGGTCCTCAGCCCTGGGGGGGGATATAAACAGAGGCTGAAGCTGTGGCTTGGCAGTTAACAGTGCTTGCCTGGCATACTCGAAGATATGGGTTCGAACCCCAGCACCATGTATACAACAAAATTGTATACTGATTCCCTCTTTCTCGCATTATCCCTCTGTCTTTGAAAAAAAAAATTTTTTAAAAAAAAAGAAGTACTGGGTTTAGGACTGGAACATACATTTTTGGAGGACACAATTCTACCAACTACAAACCCTGCCACTTTTCCTCATATCTTTTTGTCATGCTAAATCAAGGGAAACACTATTTTCTGTAACTATGAATTTTCTCAAACTTTATATAAACAACCCATACAGTAATGTGCTCTTTTTTCGTCTAACTTAAATCAATTTTGTTTATTTTTCCATCTGGACTTTGTTTCTCTGACCCTTAGTTGTGTATGTGGTGCTGGGGTTTGAACTCAGGTCCTTGATATGCCAGGCAAGTACTTTACTGCTGACCTACCACTCCAGCCCCTGTATATTTTTTCTTTTATAAAAAGAGAGAGGGACGGTGAGAGAGAAAGAGTGCGTGTGAATTAACTCCAGCCCCTGTATGTTTAATTTTTAAAGGAACTGCCAAACTGTTTTTCTAAAGTACTTCTACCACTTTATATTCCTATCACTAGGAGGTAAGAATTTAGTTGTTTTTCATTCTCAGTAATTTTTGCTATTGCCAGTCTTTGAGATTGTTTAATTTTAGCCACCCTAAGTAGAATTATAGTAGCATCTCCTTTCTTATTTTTAAATTTTATTTATTTATTTTTTAAAGAGAGAGGGGCAGTGAGAGAGAGAGAGAGAGAGAAAGACAGAATCAGAATCAATTTTATGTAGTTTTTTTTCACGTGACTTTTGTTGCTCTGACACTTTGCTGTGTACATGATGCTGGGGTTTAAACTCGCGTCCTCGTGCATGCCAGGCAAGTGCTATAACCGCTGAGCCACTACTCTATCTCCTCCTTTTTAATTTTTATCTTTTTTTTTTTTTTTTAAAGAGAGAGGGACAGTGAGAGAGAGAATCAATTTTATTTTTAGTTTTTCATGTGGCTTTTGGTTCTTCGAGCCTTCCTTGTGTACATGGTGCTAGGGTTTGAACTCATGTACTCACGCATACCAGGCAAGGGCCACAACCGCTGAGCCACTGCTCCAGCCCCTCTTTTTTATTTTTAAATTGTTATTTTACAGTAATATTACCTTATCCATGCTTTTGCTTTCCATGGTTTCAGTTACATGATCAATCATGGTCCAAAAATTTAAAAAATTAAAATTCAAGAAATAAACAATAGGGGGCTGGAGCGGTGGCTCAGTGGTTTTGGCGCTTGCTGCAAGCACAAGGACCTGGGTTCAAATCCCAGTGCCACGTATACAACTAAGTATTGGAGCAACTAAGGCCATGTGAAAAACTAAATAAAAAGTTGTTTCTCTCTTTCTCTGACTCTCTCGCTGTCCCTCTCTCTTAAAAAAAAAAAGAAATAAACAATAAGTTTTAAATGGCATGCTCTTCTGAAAATCTTGAACAGTCCCACTCTCTCCACCTGGAAAACAAATCATGCCCTTTGTCTAGCATACTCATACAGCATACATTTCCCATCCCTTAGTCAATTATCAGCCATCTGGATTATGAGACTGACTGTCAAGGTGTCATGGTGCTTGTGTTAAATGAAGTAATCCTTATTTTACTTTATAATGGTCACAAAATACAAGAGAAATGATGCTGGTAATTCAGATATGCTAGAGATAAGATGGAAAATGCTTCTTTAAGTGAAGAGGTGAAAGTACAATTTTTATTAAAGAAGACTATTAACAATTGTTTTATTATCAGTTAACATTAATCTCTTAGGGGGCTGGAGGGTTAGCTCAGCAGTTTCAGCCCTTGACTAGTAAGCGCGACGAGGACCCGGGTTCAAACCCCAGCACCACGTACACAGCTAAGTGTTGGAGCAATGAAGGCTATGTGAAAAACTGAATAAAGTTGTTTCTTTAAAAAAAAAAAAAATCTCTTATTGTACCTAGTTTATGAATTAAATAAACATTGTCATCAGTATGTATACATAGGAAAAAACATAGTACATATAGGGTTTGGTATTAACTAAGGTTTCAGGCATCCCCTGAGGATAAGAAAAGAGTACTATATTTTGGTTAGAATGCTTAATATGTTATCCAACCTCTTAACAGAGTGGTTTTATATTTTTGGGGTGGTGTTGGGGAGTGAACCCAGGGGTACTCTAACACTGAGCTATATTCCCAATCCTTTTTAATTTTTTAAAAAAATTCTTAGACAGGCTTCACTAAGTTGCCCAGGCTGGCCTCCAATTTGAAATCCTCCTGGCTCAGACTCCAGAGTCAATCATATTACAGGCATGCACTGTCATCCTTGTCCTCTTCTTCTTCTTCTTTTTTTTTTTTTTTAGAAAGAGGGGACGGAGAGAGAGAGAGAGAAAGAGAAGCAATCTTTATTTAGTTTTTCATGTGATTTTCATTCTTCAGATACTTCGTTATGTATGTGGTGCTGGGTTTTGAACTTGTGTCCTTATGCTTGCCAGGCAAGCTCCGTAAGCGCTGAGCCACTGTTCCAGCCCCCATCCTTGTCTTCTTGAGAGATTTTTAAGTGTGCAGTACAGTATTGCTAACTATAAACACAATGTTGTTCAGCAGCTTTTTGGAGATTACTCATTTTGCATAAATAAAACTTTATATTGCTTAGTAACCAGCTATTCCACGCATACCTCCACTCAGCACCTGCCAACACCATTTTGCTCTCTGCTTTATGACTATTTCACTTTTTCTTCTATGACTTAATTTATTTATTTATTTTTGGTATTGGGGATTGAACCCAGGGGCACTTAACCACTGAGCCTCATCCCCATCCCTGTGACTGGATTATTTTACTTAGCATAATATTCTCGAGGTTTATCCGTGTTACATATTGCAAGGTTTTCTTCTTTTTAAGGCTGAAGAAGCTCCATTGTATGCACCATATTTTCTTAATCCATTCACCCATCAAGGAACATTTAAGTTGTTTCTGTATCTCAGCTATTAAGAATATTGCTGGGCTGGAGCGGTGGCTCAGCGGTTACGGTGCTTGCCTGGCATGCACGAGGACCCGAGTTCAAACCCCAGCACCATGTACACAGCAAAGTGTCTGAGGAATGAAAGTCACATGAGAAACTAAATAAAGATTGCTTCTCTCTTTCTCTCTCTCTCTCTGTCCCCTCTTTCTTTAAAAAAAAAAAAAACAAGTTTGTTGCAAAATAAAACAAAACACATGCAACATTAAAAAAAAAAAAAAGAATACTGCTGCAATGAACATGGATGGCGGGCTGATCTCTCTCCAAGATCCTGATTCCAGTTCTTTCAAATAAATACTTAGAAGATAGATTGCTGGATAATATTGTACCTCTATTTTTTTAAAAATTTAAAAAAAATTTTTTTTTATAAAGAGAGAGGGACAGTGAGAGAGACAGAGAAAGAGAGAAACAACTTTATTTAATTTTTCACATGGCCTTCGTTGCTCCAGCACTTAATTGTATACATGGTGCTGGGGTTTGAACCCGGGTCCTCGTGCTTGCCAGGCAAGCGCTGAAACTGCTGAGCCACCTCTCCAGCCCTGTACCTCTATTTTTAACTTTTATTTTTTTTGGATGCTAAGGATTGAATCCAGGGCCTTGTATATACTGTTACTTTTAATTTTTTGAGGTACCTTCATATTGTTGTCCACGCAAGATGTATGATTTTTGCATTTCAATCAACAGCTTACAGAGGTTCCAATTTCTTCACACCCTTGCCAACACTGGTTTCTTAGACAATAGCCATCCTGACAGGTGAGAGGTGATATCTCTTATTGTCTGGATTTGCAGTTCTGATGATTAGTATGTTGAACATCTTTTCATATACCTGTTTGCCTTTTGCATGTATATTTTAGATTATGTGGTTTTAACTTGCATTTCCCTAATGACTAATGATGCTGAGCATCTTTTCATACGCTTATTTGCCTTCTGTGTCGCCTTTGCCTTCTCTATGTCATCTTTGATGATGTATCTGTTAAAATGCTATGCCATATTTTTTTCTTTTCAGTGTTGGGATTGAACCCATGTCTTCAGTCATACTAGGCCAAACGCTCTACCACCAAATTACATTTCTAGTCCTTTTTTTATTGTTTTCTTATTCAGTGTTGAAAGTCCTCATATTGCAGATTCATGGATATTGCCAAATCTTTTCCTGGGTTGGTTTTTTTTTTTTTTCTTTTTGGTACTAGGGATTGAACCCAGGGGCACTTTACCACTGATTAACATTCTCCAGTCTTTTCTATTTTGAGACAGGGTCTCAAAAAGTTCCTGATGCTGGCTTTGAACTTGTGATCCTCTTGTTTCAGCCTCCTAAGTTTACAAGTGTGTGTCAACACACCAGGCTTCTATGGCTTGTTTTTTTTAAATTTATTTTTATTAGTGCATTACAGTTTTACATAATGTTGGATTGTTTTTTTTTTAAACGTGGAATTCGTTGCTCCAAGACTTTGCTATGTACATGGTGCTGGGGTTTGAATTTGTGTCCTCATGCATGCCAGGGAAGTACCTACCATAACTGCTGAGCTATCACACCAGCTCCTGTGGCCTGTTTTAAAACACACACATACACTCTTACTCTCTCTCTCTCCCTCGCTCTCTCTCTCTCTCTCTCCTCTAATAGCTAGGGATTAGAGTCAAGGCCTGGTGCATGCTGGGCAAGTGCTCTACCACTTAGCTACATTCTCAGCCCAAAGTCTCTCTTTTTTTAAGAGAGAGAGGGACAGTGTGAGAGAGTGAGAGAAAGAGAGAATCAATTGTGTTTAGTTTTTCATGTGGCTTTCATTGCTTCAACACTTCATTGTGTACGTGGTGCTGGGGTTCAAACCTGTGTCCTTGCGCATGCCAGGCAAGCACTGGAACCACTGAGCCACCACTCCAGCCCCTTTCTCTCCTTTTTATGAATTAATTTTTATTTTTTAATTTGGTTTTTGTTTTTCTGACACATAGTTGTATATGTGGTGATGGGGTTCGAACCCAGGTCCTCACTGATGCTAGGCAAGTGTTCTACCAATGAGCCACTGCTCTAGTCCCCAAAAGTCTCCATTCTTCAATTCTAAATCCTGATATTCTCTTGCTGACACTCTAAGACGGTTACATTTCTACAAAACTGCCATCCTAGCCAACACTGGTTACCAAATATCTGCAACCAGATCCCCAAGGAAGAGAAGGGAGAACAAGTTTAGTATATTTCTATGAACTTCTAATTAGTTATTAGCAAAAATGAAGGGATGAACTAATAAAAAATTAGTTATTTGCCACTCCTACAAGAGCTAATACGACATGGTATCGGGCAGAGGCCAGAGCAGTAACTTCTTTCCTGTGGTTAATTAAATGGTCAATCAAGGCCCTATTGTTTCTGAACTCTTTTTCTTACGCAGTTCCAAGTAAAATGGCTTTTTCTATGAAGGCAAGTCCAATCTTAACTGTGAAAAAAGCAGCAATAATGCTGTCCTTTATGTGGACAGATGATACTCTCATCATTAGTAGGCAGGAGTAGTAGAGAAGACTTTACCAGGAAGAGCTGCATCTTCAACCTTCAACCTTCACGGAACGACTACATCTGCAACCATGTATATTGATTATTTTAAATTTTCTGAGAAAAACTGGGGAGAGGATGAAATGAGGATTAAAGACCTCAGCACTATAATTCAAAAGATCTTAGCAACAGTAGTTCTCAAAGTGGTCCCAGAAACAGCAGTATGATCAATCCCCACCATGAGCAAATACCTCCAGGCATGGTGCCCAAAAACTTGTTTTTAATTTTAATTTAATTAATTGATTTATTTTTGGTATCAGGGATTGAACTAGGGGGCACTTAACCACTGAGCCACACCCCTAGACTGTTTCTTTTTTCTTTTGTTTTTTTGAGACAGGGTTCTGGGGCTGGAGCGGTGGCTCAGCGATTATGGCACTTGCTTTGCATGTGCCAGTACGCGAGTTCAAACCCCACCACCACATACACAACCAAGTTTCGGAGCAATGAAAGCCACATGAAAAACTAAACAGAAAACCTGATTCTCTCTGTATCTCTCTCTAAAAAGCACAAACAAAAAACCCCCACAAAACAAAAGGGCTGGAACAGTGGCTCAGAGGTTGGAGGGCTTGCCTGGCATGTGCAAGGACCAGGGTATGAACCCCAGCACCACTTACACAATTAATTGTCAAAGAAAAAAAGGCCAGATGAGAAACTAAATGAAAGTTGATTCTCTCTTTCTCTCTCTCTCACTGTCCCTCACTCTTAAAAAAAAAAAAAAAAAGCCAGATGGAAAAATAAATAAAATTGATCCTCTCTTCCTCTCTCTCAAAAAAAAAAAAAAAAAAAAAAGGGTGGGAACATTAAGACAAATTCAAATGTAAGGGCATTATAAAATGTGGACTGTGTTTTTTAAGAAGTCATAAAAGGGGCTGGAGCAGTGCCTCAGTGGTTACAGCACTTGTCTGGCATGCACGAGGACGCAGATTTGAATCCCAGTACCACATACACAACAAAGTTGTGTCAGAGCAACGAAAACTACATGAAAAACTAAAAAAATAAAAATGATTCTTTTTCTCTTTCACTATCCCTCTCTTAAAAAAAAAGTCATAGAAGTGTTGGGTATGGTGGTACATGCTTGTAATCCCAGTGACTTAGGAGGCTGAGGCAGGAGGATCACAAGTTCAAAGCCAGTCTCAGAAAAGGGCTGGGGATGTGAATCAGCTGGAGGCTTGTATTTTAAAAACAAGTTTTTTGGGGGCTGGGGCAATGGCTCGGCGGTTATGACACTTGCCCAGCATGCACAAGTGTGCAAGTTGGGAACCTAGCACCGTGTACACAATGAGGTCTTGGAGCAACAAAAGCCACATGAAAAACTGAATAAAAATTATTTTTTTCTTTCTTGCTCTCTCACTGTCCCTTTCTCTCTCTCTCTTTTTTTTAAAGAAAGAGAGAGGGACAGTGAGAGAGACAGAGAAAGAGAGAAACAACTTTATTTAGTTTTTCACATGGCCTTCACTGCTCCAATACTTAGTTGTGTACATAGTGCTGGGGTTTGAACCCGGGTCCTCAAACTTGCCAGGCAAGCGCCAAAACCACTGAGCCAACACTCCAGCCCCTGTCCCTCTCTCTTAAAAAAAAAAAAAAAAAAAATTAAGTAAATAAAAATAAAAAGTTTTTGCAGGACATGGTGGTGCACACCTGTAATCACAGCAATTCGGGAGGCTGAGGCAGGAGGACCACAAGTTCAAAGCCAGTTTCATCAACTTGGTGAGGCCCTATTAGTGGGACCCTGTCTCAAAAAAACAAAAAACAAAAGAAAAAACAAAAAACCACCAGGGTTCTCAGTGGTTAAGCACCCTAGGTTCAATCCTTGATACCCCCCAAAAAAAGTCATAAAAGAAAACAAATAAATAAATGAAAGGTATCAGGAATCATTTCACATTAAAGGAAAGACAGAGATATGACAATTAAATATAACATAATATGCTACACTGGGTATCAGACTAGGTGAAAAAACTGCTATTAAATGCGTTACTAGGGGGGCTGGAGCGGTGGGCTCAGTGGTTACAGCACTTGCCTGGCATGCACAACGACACAAGTTCAAACCCCAGCATCACATAAACAATGAAGTGTCGGAGCAATTAAAATTGATTCTTTCTCTCTCTCACTGTCCCTCTCTCTAAGAAAAGAAAAAAATGATATTACTAGGATGACTAGTGAAACTAAATACAGATGACCTAGTATAAATATTGTCTTGATGTAAAGTTTTTTGAATTTGATGAGTATGCTGTGGTTATATAAGAGAATGTCCTTTTTCATAGAAAATCACATGCCAAAATAAGGAATAAATAATCCTAATATTTGGAATTTATTCTCAAAAGAATGTTTATGGGGGCTGGACTCGTGTGGCTCAGTGGTTATGGCACTTGCCTGGTGTGAGCAAGTACATGGGTTTGAACCCCAAACTGTCTTTCAGATTGGTGATTATAGACACTGTCAGAGCAAGGAAAGCCTTCTATTTCCCCTCCCTTTAATCATCTTTTTCTTTTTTCTTTCTTTTTTTAATAATTAATTTTTATTTAGTTTTTCACCTGGCTTTTGTTGCTGTGAGACTTCATTGTGTACATGGTGCTGAGGTCTGAACTCACATACTTGCGCATGCCAGGCAAGCCCCGTAACCGCTGAGCCACTGCTCCAGCCCCTACCT
>PVKS010006379.1:56815-79030 GCA_004027875.1 Aplodontia rufa
GGTACCGGGGTTTGAACCTGGGTCCTTGCGCATGCCAGGCAAGCACCGTAACCATTGAGCCCTCTAATCACCTTTGATTTCAACAATAGTCAGACCACAGAAGTCATACAGGCTAACCATTGTGCCTAAGAAAACACATTTCAGAGAATAGCTTCAGGATCCAAAAAATGTCGACTGGAAGACAAAGGACCAAATTTGTCTCTAGATGGGGCATATACAGTAGAGTCAGATATCTAAGGTAGGAGAGAATTTAATCTAACTAATGCTATCCTGGAATTATTTTGTGGAGAACAGGATAAGAATTCCACCTTCTTATCCTGTCTCTACTGGGAGAAATATCTGTGCCATGCAGGCCCTCATCTATCTGTCTGAACTCTAGGGTTTTACATATGCAGGAAGCTGGTCTGCATTTAGTTTCTTTATGTTTTTGGTTCTACCTGACTTGAAGATTATGCTAACATCTTGAAAAGAGGCAATTACTTGGACATGTGAAACAGAAAAAAATATGGGATGGATTAATTGAGTTTGCATTTCATGGTGCAGCAGCTGGATAAAAAGAGCCTTGGTATTCTGGGACCACCCAAACTTTTCTAGCAACTCTGGCAAAACCATATGCCTTATATCCTAGTTTAAAGGTCTCAGTGCTATCTGGTTCCTTAATTTCCAAAATTTTTTCATGGCTGTACCAGGGATTGAACTCAGCAGTACTTTATTGCTAAGCCACATCCTCAGCTCCTTGTGTGTGCGTGTGTGTGGTTTTTTTTTTTGTTGTTGTTTGTTTTTTGAGACAGGGTCTCAAAATTACTAAGGGCCTAAGTTGCTGAGTTCCTCCTGCCTCAGCCTCTAAGCCGATGGGGTTACAGGCACATGCCCCCATGCATGGCCATATATCAATAAGTTTTATGGGACTTGGGGGTGCACCATGCCTGGCCTTGATTTCCAAATTCCTAGAGGCTATCCAACTACGTCTAATATGTATTTTTAAAAATTATACTGAAAAAAATATGAATGCTCCATCACAAAGTAAGCACCTAACATACATACTGGCATAATGAAACCAAATCTAACTAATTTAAGCAAAGGCCTACCGGATTAGTGTATTCCCAATTTGGTGCCGTATTTCATTCCACTCCTCCTTGCTTTTACGAGGCCAAGAATTCAAATTCAATTCTGGTTCACTGGGTCTGTGGTTCAACTTCATTGCTAGTGTATCTTTCCTCTTCACTTTGTTGGCCAGAGCACCTATATAGCAGGAGAGAAAAAAATGTAGAAGCTTAAAGCCAAAAGCTCGACATCATGGGGACTTGGGGAAGAGTCTGAATGAATGACACTCCTAGCTTTTTATTTGGTTCAAATGATCCAGTAAAAACACAGGAGGGGAAAAGTCTAAGACATCTAAAAATCTTTTCAGCCAGACAGAACTAGATGGCAAGAGATAGCTTCTATCCTTTACTAGCCCCTCGACATTTTTCTCCTTAGTAAGAGTTACTAAAAGAGAAAGAATCTCAGCATGGGGCAAGTCATCTGAATTAAAACCTAAAAGACTTTCACACTAAAACATCCCAGAATCTTTTTTTTTCTCCCAGTTCTGGGGATTGAACCTAGGATTTTTTACACATGCTAGCCAAGTGAGCTATATCCTCAGCCATTTTTTTTTTTTTAAGAGAGGAGGAGAAGGAGAAGGAAGAGGAGGAGAGAGAAGAATCAACTTTATTATTATTATTATTTTCCCAATCTGGCCACTGCTCCAGCCCTCCTCAGACATTTTAATTTCATTTTTAGATGGTGTTTTACTAAGTTGCCTTGGCTGGTTTTAAACTTGCGATCCTCCTGCCTCAGTTTCCCACATAGCTGGAATTATAAACACGTACCACCATGCCCAGATTTCTCTTTTTTTTTTTTTTTGAAATGGGTCTTGCTACTTTGCTCAGGCTGACCCCAAACTCCTGGGCCCAAGCAGACCTCCCACTTCAGCCTCTCAGACAGCAGGGAATACAGGGATGTGCCTATGTGCTTAGCTAATCTGTTTTTAAAGCTGCTTTGCCAATTTTAGGAATCGAGATTCCAGTATTAACAAAGACTGGTAGTCATGAACACATATTTTTTTCTTTGCTCAATGACAAGTAGACTGAAGGAAAACATATCAAGGTGAATAGGCTTTTTTTTTTCTTTTTGTACCGAGAATTAAACCCAGGGCCTCAAGCATGCTTATTCAGTATCACAGAGTTATACCCCTAGCCTTAGGGTAAATAGTTTTAAAATAAAAAACATTCAAACAAAAGTTGGAATGGCTCAATCTACTTGGCTCCCTCTCAGGGTTTTGTTCGTTTGCTCTGAAGATTTAACCCAGGGGTGCTTTACCACTGAGCTACATTCCCAGTTCTTTTTGTATTTTAATTTGACATAGGATCTCACTTACTG
The DNA here is from genome assembly GCA_004027875.1 of Aplodontia rufa. Classification (NCBI taxonomy): domain Eukaryota; kingdom Metazoa; phylum Chordata; class Mammalia; order Rodentia; family Aplodontiidae; genus Aplodontia; species Aplodontia rufa. The sequence goes on from PVKS010006379.1 coordinate 59,237, forward strand.
AGGCTGGGCTTGAACTTTCAATCCTCCTGTCTCTTGTTTCCTGAGTTGCTGGGATTACAGGCATGTGCCAAGGTGCCCAGATAGCTCAAAATTTATTTTATTTTATTTTATTTTTCAGGGCTGAGGATCGAACTCAGGACCTTGCGCATGCTAGGCAAGCGCTCTGCCACTGAGCTAAATCCCCAACCCCAAAATTTATTTTAATAGATGAATGATAGCAAGGATGAGTCCTTCACAGTGGCTTCCAACAACAGTTAGCCAGGTTACTTAATAAAAGAGGATACCTGTTTCCATTCATCTTACTTGCTATAAGTAGCTTTATCTATAAAAGAATGTTCTCTTTTGTTATTCCTTCTCTTTCTTACTCTGATGGCTTTCATCTTCATCCTCTTCATCTCGGTAATGAACAGGACCCTCTGAATCTGAGTCACTCTCCTTTTCTTCTTCTTCCTGCAAACACTGTGGTAGTTTAGGAACGACTGAGGTAGATGTCATATCTTCAATGAATGCCAATGGAAAGGTTTGTTCCTCCTCCTCTTCATCATCTGGACTAACAAATTAACATAATTATATTTTCTTTTCAGAAATAAAGAAGATACTGGTTTGTAAGACAAAAAACTGAAATATCCACAGGAAAGTCCATTAATGAAAGGACTTATAAGTCTTTCCCTTAGTTTTAACAATGTTGGTAAGAAACTTTTTAGCACTTATTAATCTAAAGGAGCCTGGGTTCAAATTCCAGCTCTACCACTTGTTAAGTATTGATGCTTTTTAGAATTTGTCTAAATACATTCTCACAGGCCTACAGAAAACATATTCTTGTTTACTGATAAGATAACTAAGAAAGAGAAAGATCAAGTAACTTAGATTTCCATATACTAGGAGTGGTAGAGTTGGGACTTGATCAGGGCTGTCTCACTATAAGGCAAAGGCTCTTAAACACGGGTAATTCATTGCTACCCTTTATCATATAAAAATAGTGATTTTAATTCTCATAAACATAAATATGTAATTTTTATGTCATCATGGATATCTCCACAAAAAATAAAAGTTACAGAAATCAGCAGGGCAAAAAAAGTCCTTTTGGCAGAATATTCTTTGTACTTTATTTTTAAAAAATTTTAAGTATTTTTTTCCAAGCAGGGATAAGAGTAAAGAAGGAAAAACAAGAGGAAAGCGTTAAAGGCACTTACACTTTGAGCATTTCAATAGTAATGGGAAGTGATCTGGTTCGACCCAGGGTACCGCTATCCTCAGAAAAGTTGTCGCTGTTCTCGAAGAGCAAGGAATGAGCTCTGTGAGAGCCCTCCAAAGGAGGACTCATGGGAAGGGGGCTGGTCAGGGCTTGCTGAATTCGAATATGTAGTGGGAGTGGTGGCAACCTAGACGGTACATGGGGCTCCCCAAAGCTCTGGTCCAATATCCTCTTGGGGACTTCCTTTTTCTGATCTTCCTGGTGGGGATCCTCCTGGGCAAGATCTAAGGAAGGTGGAAACTCAACTTCTGACACAACTTGAAAAGTTTTAGGAGGGAAAGGTGGAGACCGTGGGGGCTCTGGAGGTATATGAGTAGGCAGTGGTGGAGATGGAGAGGGAGGTGGGATCATCAGCACTGGTTCAGAGCCCATACAGCATGTGTTCTTCTCTCTTTGATCACTTGGTGTTTTTGTGTTGGCGCCAGCAGCAAGCTCTGAGGTGGATACCAAGGTTGACGGAACGCCTCTCTTAGGTGGTGAGGGTGGGGATGCTTTTGATAATAATGTACCACTGCTTATTGCTTGGGACAGTTCAGCTGAAAAAGAGAAAGCAACATTTCAATTTAGTATGGCTTTACAATGTTTTTAGGGGCTAGATCCATCTAAAATTCTGAGCTCAGTATTAAATCTTTCAAGGAAATTATATAATTTGATGGCTTTGCCATTCCCTATACATCTCATCCTGAAATAAAATTTATATTTTCAGGTAGAAGGACTAATGAATACAGGCATAAGAAAACTCTGATGAGTATCTTACTTTGTTGCTATGACTATGGATATGACAACTTTGTAACTTGATGTTGGTATATAGTTAATATAAATGGAGATTTTAAAAAGCAGATTAAAAGTTCTTTTGTACAAGAGTACTTCATTACGAAATTTAAACAGATAGCAAAACTAAAGTTTGATTAAAAAACACTATTTGGCATTCTTACCATATCCTGAAAAACAATCATACCTAAATATCTCAACTCTTTATGATGAAACTATCAATAAAGACATCTTAATATGTAGGATGTTATTAAAGCTAACATAATGTGTATTTTTTTTTTTAAAAAGACATCTTTATTTTTCTTTTCCTTCTTTTTTTTCTTTGTACTGGGGATTGAACCCAGAGGCACTTTATCACTGAGCCCTTTTTACTTTGAGACAGGGTTTCATTAAGTTGCTGAGGACCTTGCTAAGTTGCTGAGGTTGGGCTCAAACTTATGATCCTCCTGTTTCTGCCTTCCAAGACACTGGGGATCACAGGCATGCACCACCACACCCAGATGACATCTTGGATTTTTACAGCAAATACAAAACCCTTTGAAGAAGAAATTAAAGTGCTTTCCTATCGTTGATGTCATATTCTCCTTGTATCACCTGAAGTGATAAGGGAAACAAGATAACATCTTTATCAGCTTTTACAAGGAAAACTTTAGATCACAGATGTTGGGTAACTTGCCCAAGATCATACTACAAGCTGGCATGGACTCAGTTGGTATCCAGTCTCTGGTTATTAGACAACTCCTTCATCCTCTACATCCCACTGGTCTCTGATCTGAATTAGTGTTAGTGCTTTTCATTGTTCCTTTGTACTACTATGGTCACTCCCCATTATACAATGGGATCCTTGATGGTAGGGCAATCAATCCTTGTCTCTATCAGCATATCCACTGGGCTGTGCACAGAGTTTGGTACAAGTGGGTCCTCAGTATCTGTTTATTACATGAACACCCATACCCTCTATCATGACAGTATATATCCCTACTAATCCTCTAAAGTCCACAAAGACTCAGGCATTGATCCAGCAGTCACTTCTTTGGAAGGCCCCAAATGACATGTAAGAAGTAGATCATCACAACAAACAGAAGATAACCTTCCAAAATAAAGAACAACTCTCTCAATCATCAAACTCTAATCATTTACCCAAAAGGTTTACTTTAGTCCTATCCAATGTTCTCAAATGGTCTTATAAGTTGTCTTGAAATAAGGTTTTACCGGGGGCTAGAGCAGTAGCTTAGGGGTTATGGCGCTTGACCGACATGCTCGAGTATGTGAGTTCAAACCCCAGCACCACCTACACAGCAAAGTCTCAGAGCAACGAAGGCCACATGAAAAACTAAATAAAAATTGTTTCTCGCTTTCTCTATCGTTCACTGTCCCTCTCTTTCTTAAAAAAAAAAAAAAAAAAAAAGAAAGAAAGAAATAAGTTTTACTGCCCTAAGTCTCATTCCACTGGGGATATTCAAAGTAACAGGTTAGTTAATCCTATCTTTGCTTGTTTTATGCTATTGGGGCCTGGACCCAGCGGTGCTCTACAACTGTACATCCCTACCCCCTTTTTACTTTGAGGTAGTCTCACTAATTAGGCTAGCCTGCAACCTGCAATCCTCCAGTCTTACCTACTGAGTAGTTGCAATTACAGGTTTGTGCCACCATGTCCAGTTAGCAATCTGTTTTAATAAGCCTTCTAGGTGATCCTGATGAGTGCACAAGTCTAGACAACAGTTTGAGAACACCAGCGTAGAGAAGAGACATCTGGACCGGAGAGGTGAGTTTTTAATTGTCTCTCACTAACTGCAACTGTGAGTGAGTTAAAATGTTTTCCTGTTTTAATTGTAGAATCTATATAACAGATAAAATCAGTTTTCTATAGCACAAGGTAGGTTTGAAAATAAGTATGAGAAAACTCCCAAGTTTCTCAAAGATAAGTCAATGTGACATTATCCATTTGAGTAGTGATAACAATAATAATCTTCATCCTGTTTTTATCTGGCTACTCCAACCTGCAATATTCACAATATACTCTAAACCCGTTTTTCAGGATTCCAGTCACTCCACCTAGCTTGGTGATATTACATATTCAATGTGCATGCTTTTTACTCATCTATTTAATCAATAACAAGAACTCTAAGCAGTAATAAGCTTATTGTCATTTTTCCTGAAAAACTACATCTACATTAGCTCTGAATCACTTATGAGCTTCCCCATCCCCTTTCTTTAAAGTTCACTGGAGAAGGTATACATTTATGTACAGAAAATAGACCTAGACAATAATTTAGATAAATGCAAATATTTACTAAACCCATAAAACTTTACTGATTACCTTCCCTGCTTTTTTTTTAATCACAATTTATTTAATATAAGGGTAGCATTCTTAACTTTCTCAAGATAAAACATGATTTTATCAGAACAATTTAAATAATACCTTTGCAGTTCCCATGAAGATATTATGCCAGGCACTGAATCACAAGTTACATAGTCATCTATAAAATCATTGTTTTTATCTACTAGACTTGCTCTACCAGTGATCTACTTATATCCCTAGCCCTTTTTAATTTTATTTTGAGGCAGCAGTTTTGCTAAGTTGCCAAGGCTGGTTTCAAACTTGTGATCCTTTTGCCTCAGCCTCTGACCAAGTGGGATTACAGGCAAGGGCCACCATGTGTGACCCCAACTGTTTTTTTTTTTTCTTCTTTTGGTGTTACTAGGGATTGAACACAAAGACAATCTACCACTGAGTCACATCTTCAACCCTTTTTAGTTTTTATGTTGAGACAGGATGCTGTTAAATTGCCCAGGTTGGCCTCAAGCTTGTATTCCTCTGTCTCAGCCTCCCAAGTTGCTGGGATTATAGGTGTGTGCCATCATGCCTGGCAAGTCCCAACTTTTTAACTGAAAAGTTTGCCTTACCTCTTTTTTTTTTTTTTTTTTAAAGAGAGAGGGACAGTGAGAGAGAGAGAGAGAGAAAGAGAGAAACAATTTTTATTTTTATTTAGTTTTTCATGTGGCTTTTGTTGCTCCGAGACTTCACTGTGTATGTGGGTGCTGGGGTTTGAACTCATGTACTTGTCCATGCCGGGTAAGCACCATAACCACAGAGCCACCACTCCAGCCCCATGCCTTACATCTTATAAGCTGTGACATCATCCTAATTTTTTTAGTTTTTCAGTAAGTGCCACAGATAATTTCATACAGGTCAAACCTGTTAAAATTTCCACATATCCAGTCCTCTAACTATGTATGTTGTTTTAAAATGCTATTATAGGAAATAGATATTAGTCTTTGCATATATGAACTGGATTTTAGTGAAGTTTCCATCTGCTTCATTTTCAGAACATTTCTCTACGTTGAGGACATTCAAAGGGACAAGATAATGAACACTTTCAGTATGAATCAATATTTTACTAGCTAACCAATAAAACAATCATATAAAACAAAAAACATGAAAGCCTGAAGACTTACTTACCAATGACAGGGTTGCTATTTCTGTGAGCTGGTTTAGGGGGAGGGATAGGGGGCTGTTTGGCAGGGACCACATGAATAAGACTTGGGGTAGCAGTAGTGTTAGTGCTGACAGGAGCAGCAGGCAGAGTCCTGGGTGCTGGGGAAGGGGTGACAAAGGAATTAACAGTCTTTGCGAGGTTTGTGGCAGCAGTGGTGGCAGCAGGTGCTATGGTGGTAGAAGAGGCAGAGGAGATGGACCTTGCCACACTGCCAGAAGAAGTGACATCCTTTGCTGACCCTTCACTTGCTTCATGAGATGAGGACAAGGGCCTTTTAGGGGGAAGTAAAGGCTGTTTGGGTACATTCTCAGGTACAGATTCTGCTTCAGAATTAGGCTGGCTTCCAGTTGAGCCTGTATAATAAAAGATGTGATTAAAAAGGAGAGAATAGTAAGAGAGACTGAAAAGGCAAACACATCTATGAATTTACAGTTAGCTTTATTAATTATTCTATTTATAGATCACTTTACAGGCTAGTTTTTTTCTTTGTTTTTTAAGAGAGAGGAACAGTGTGGGAGAGAGACATAGAATCAATTTTTTAATTTAGTTTTCCATGTGGCTTTCGTCACTCCAACACTTCATTGCATACGTGGTGCAGGAGTTCGAACCCGTGTCCTCACATATGCCAGGCAAGTGCCAGAACCGATGAGCCACTGCTCCAGCCCCAGGCTATAGTTTTTAATGTTTCCCACTCCATCACATTCCCCCCTCCCCCCATACTGAGGACTGAAGCCAGATGTGCTCTACAACAGAGTTACACACACCCAGCACTTTTTGAAACTTCTCTACTTTGAGACAGGGTCTCAGTAAGTTGCCCGGACTGGCCTTGAATTCACAACATTCTGCATCAGCCTCCTAAGTAGATGGGATCAAGGTATGTGCCATTGTGCCCAGTCACCCTCAACACACTTAAGAAATATAAGTAAGAAAAGCTCAGTAAGAGGCTCATTACGGTAATAAAAAGAGCCAAGCTAATGGAGGAACCACAGAAAAATTCCTTGTGTATAGGAAGAGAAGGGTGTAGCCTAAAAAAGGTCCCATGGAAATCTGATATTTAAAATCTTCTCTCCCTAAGAATCACAAATTTGAAGCCGAGGGTGGTAGCACATGTCTGTAAATCTGAGCAACTCGGGAGGCTGAGGCAGGAGGATAAAAAGTTCAAAGCCAACCTCAGTAACTTAGCAAGGCTCTAAGCAACTTAGTGAGAACTTGTCTCAAAATAAAATATAAAAAAGGGCTGGAGATGTGGCTCAATTATTAAGTGCCCTGGGTTCAAAACATGGTACAAAAAAAAAAAAAAAATCACAAATTTGTATGCCTTAAATCCCAGTAATTCTAGAGGCTGAGATAGGGGGATCACAAGTTAGAGTCCAGCTTCTGCAACTTAACAAGACTGTCTCAAAATAAAAATTAAAAGGGCTGGGGCCAAGGATGTAGCTCAGTAGTAGAGTGCCCCTGGGTTGAATCCCTAATACATTAAAAACAAAAAGAGAGAGAGAAAAAAAAAAAAAAAAGAATCAGAAATTTAGATATTTTGTGAATATAAGAATTGGGGTAGGGGAATTCCACTGAACATTGTTAAGTAGTTCATAAATTTATACAGAAGAACATAATTCTCCCTGGATTTTCTTTCTCTTTATTTCCCCACAATAGTTGGGGCTGAAGTGGTGGCTCAGTAGTTATGGCGCTTGCCTGGCATGTGTGGGGACCTGGGTTTGCACTCCAGCACCATATACACAGCAAGTGTTGGAGCAATGAAGGCCACATGAAAAACTAAATAAAACTGATTCTTTCTCTATCACTCTCTCTCTCTCTTAAAAAAAATTAAACTAAAAAAATCCAGATTCTTACCTAGTTGCTTTTTTGGATCTTCTTCTGGAATAAGATTGCTAAGACTTGCTGTTCTTACTGGGTCTTCCTCTACTAGGACTGGACTAGACGATCTGGTACTCTCTATGGGAGTGGTGTGGCCATTCTTTAATACAGCTTGGCTTAACTTTCCTGGGTCCTCACCATCTGCAAGAAGAAAGAGGAAAAAGCTAAGTGGCAAAACTGGCATGGCCAGACAGGGAGAAGAGCTGGTGGTTTCTGATCTCTCTTATCCTCTTGCCCCTTTTCCTTTTTTAACATATTATTTAGACCTAGGTTACCTGTACCCTTCTAGTGCCAATAAGTAATTCCTTTAAACAATAAATATCTTATTGCCTATTGTATGTGAAGCACCTTTCTAAATGAATATATGTGATTACAATGCTATCAAGGGCTATATCATGTGAAGGGTTTTGGGAAGGATGAAGAAAAAAACCATTCCCCTGGGGACAGAAATGGGTTAGGGAAAGCTTCACAGAAAATGTTGTCTAAATTGAGTCCTGAAAGAGTGGAAGAATACCACACTGATGAAAGACAGTCTAGCCAGAAGGAAGGAAATGTATAAAGGTAGGAAATTATTTGACATTTTTGGAAGACTGGCAAGTAATTTGGTCTGGCAAAACAGATGCACATGAAAAATGGTTGGTTATAGGTAGGACTGGATGGCAAATAAGAGCAAGGCTATAAAGGGTACCAAACACCATGAAAAAGAGCCTAGAGTGAGTCCTGTATGAAACAAGAAGCCAATGAATTAGAAGGAGTAGAGGCAGGGGGCTAGACAGGTGGTCTGGTGGTAGAGCTTGCTTGGCATGCGCAAGGACCTGGGTTCGAACCCCAGTGCCACATACACAACTAAATGTTGAAAAAACAAAAACCAGATAAAAAAATAAATAAAACACTCTTTCTATCAAAAAAAAAAGTGGTAGAGGCATGATCAAATCTATTTTATGGATGGCTAGCTCTGAAAGCTGTGAAGAGGATGGATTATAGAAGGCCAGTAATTGAAAAAGGAAAATAATAATAAGTTACTATTTACATATACATGAGAAATACCAGAGGATGACTGAAGACAGTAGGAATGGAATGCGGGGGGGGGGGCAGGGAACTGATGGATAAATCAGAGGTAAATAGAATATACATGACAATTTCCTATAGACAAACTAGAGGGCTGAGCATTAAGCTTGAGGCTATGGGAACACCTGTAATGATCACCCATTGCTATGAAAATCATAGATAAGATTCTTCATGGAGCAATTAGACAAATATTCCCAGGCCTAGCCGAGGTTTCCTAGACTGTACTGAAAGAAAGAGTTGAGATTAGAGATTAATACCATTTCATTTTGTGCCATTCGGAGTGGAAATTAGTTTTTTCTATACATCTTATCCTTCTTTGCTTAAATAATATTTTATGTGCTAGAGCAGTGGCTCAGAGGTTGGAGCACCTGCCTAGCATACATGAAGACCTGGGTTTAAACTCCAGCACCAGACACATAACTAAGTGTTAGAGAAACAAAGGTCAGATGAAAAAATAAAATTGATTTTCTCTCTCTCTCATTAAAAAAATAAAAATAAAAATAAATATAATTTGAGTCAGTCCATTGAGTTCTCATAGACCAGTCCCTCTCACCCTGATCCACAATTCCTACTAGGAGATTAAACAGTGGCATTTTTTAGCCAGTCCCAATAAGAGGTAAGAAGAATCCAAGGCAAAAAAGTAACAAGTTAAAATATGATTCTAAAGCTAAAGCTAGCTGAGCACAGTGACTTATGCCTGTAGGCCTAGCAACTCAGGAGGCTGAGGCACAAGGACCACAAGTTTGAAGCTAGCCTCAGCAACTTAGTGAGATCCTATCTCAAAGTAAAAAGGTCTGGAAAGGGCTAGAGTGGTGCGGCTCAACAGTATCATGCTTTCGTGGCACATGCGAGGACCTGAGTTTGAACCCCAGCACCACATACACAACTAACAGTAGGAGCAACGAAAACTAGATGCAAAACTAAATAAAATTGGTTTACTCTTTCTTTCATACTCTCCCTCTCTCTCTTTTTCTTTATTTATTTCTTAAGAGAGAAGGGCAGTGAGGGGGGGAAGAGAATCAATTTTTACTGAGTTTTTCACATGGCTTTTGTTGCTCTGACACTTAGTTGTATACATGGGTGCTGGGGTTTGGGCCCGTGAACTTGCACATGCCAAGCAAGCGCTGTAACCACCGATCCACGGCTCCAGCCCCTCACCCCTTAAAGAAAAGAAAAGAAAAGAAAAAAAAGGGCTGGGAATATAGCTAAGAGGGAGAACATCCTGAGTTTTATCCTCAGTACTGCAAAAAGGAAAAAAAAAGAAAGGAATCTGACAACTAGTTTTTATTTACTTATTTTTAAAGAGAGAAGGGGAGAGAGAGAAAAAATAATTTTTATTGAGTTTTTCACATGGATTTTCTTGCTGACACTTAGTTGTGTACGTGGGTGCTAGGGTTTGAACTCCTGTACTTGCGCATGCTGGGCAAGTGCTGTAACTGCTGAGCCACCGCTACAACCCCTACTTTTTATTTTTATTTATTTATTTTTTTCAGGCCTGAGGATTGAACTCGGGGTGCTAGTCAAGCGCTCTGCCACTGAGCTAAATCCCCAACCCCCCTACTTTTTATTTTTAAAAAAGGGAGAGAGCATGTGTAAAATGAAGTGAAATGAAATGCTATCAATGTATGATACTATAGTTTTACATTTATAAGAAACTGCTTCATAAAAGTCACACACTAAAGTCCTGATATTATTAAATCATCAATGAATGCTGAAATATGAAAACACAATCTTTGGGACAGATTAGGGCAGCAATATGGGCATGGAGACAAATTTGATCAAGAAATGGAAGAAACAACCACTACTGCAGCTAGAAAAAAGCCAAGAAGTATACAGAAATGAGGAATGCTTGCCCAAGGATCCTTCACCAACCACTCAATTTCAGAGTTAAAGTCCACAACTAGACACTTAGAAAGAAGAGGCAATTTTCAAAAAACCCCACTCCATCCCAACTATAGCAATAACAGAACGAAGAAAGAAAATTCAAATACCTAGTTAGACCCAATCAAAGACCAAGTGCAGACAGGCATATGCTATTCATTTGACACTCACCCTGCTCAGGGTCTTCCAACAGTACCCCTCTTTTAACCAGCTCTTCTCTTGGTTTTCGCATAGATATTTTTCGTTCTAAAACTAACATTAAATCGGAAAACAGCACTCAGATGTGGTAGTATGAAGGTCAACATTACTCTTAGCATTCTAAATCCACAGGTAAAAGAATAAAGTGGTTCAAATTTCTTCTATTTTATTATTATCTATTTTTTACATTTTTGTGGTCTTGGGAATTTAACAAGTGGGGAATACTCTACCACTGCTCTATACGTCGAGCCTTTTTAATTTTTATAGTCAGACAGGATTTTGCTAAGTTGCTAAGGCTGGTCTTAAATTTGTAATCCCTCTGGCCTCAGCTTTCTAAATCGCTGGGATTACAGATGTGTGCCACTGATGTTGTGCCTGGCTAAATTTTTCCTATTCTCAAGAAAGAAAAGAACAGGGAAACTAACTTCAATTGTAAAAACTTAATTTCTGGGGCTAGCGGTGTAACTCAGTGGTAGAGCACTTTCCTAGAGTGTGCTAGGCCCTGGGTTCAATCCCCAGAACAGCCAAAAACCAAAGTAAACCAAAACAACAAAAAAAACCCAACAACAACAAAACTACCTTAATTTCTTTCATATCCTGTCCTACTGGGAAAGTACCATTTCTAAACGAAATTACTCTTGCATAATTGTAGCTTAATTGAAATTTTAATAGTAACGCATTTATGGATCAACTTTGTGTTGAAGGGAAGTAGGCAAAGTAAAAAAGCAGTAGCACCTTAGATCTGCTACAGTGCAAGAACTCCAGTCACCACTGAATAGAATTTAATCGCATCAAAAGTCAAGCCTGGAATAGAGGCTACAAAATGTAAAGCTTAGTGAATGGCCATTTGGTTGTTTAAATTCTAAAAGACTAAATTCTCACTTTCAAATAGGGAATTACAGAAGCTTGGGAAGAGATGAAAAACTTGGGTATTTCAATATGGAACTCTTAATTCAGAACATGAATCTTAATATCTTACCTTCTGAAGTCTCTCTGAATTTATCACTACTTTTTTTTTTCCTCCATTTCCAGGGTTTGAAGATCTTGCCAAAGCCAGAGAACTTGCTCTTTCTTTTGGTGGGAGGTGTTGTGTCTCCTGCTTCTACACTGTCCATGACCATGCCTGGGTCTACAGTGGGCTGACCTGCTGCTTCTGTTGCATGGGGAAGAGAGAGGGAAGACAACAGTCAATTAATTATTTCAACATAACTCCTAAAATGTCCCTTCCCTCTTTTTCTGTGGTAGTTGGACGGGATCAGAGCAAGAATAAACCATGCAGACAGTCAAACTCCATCACATGGGCACCAAACATCAAAATCCATAACAGATAAATTACTAAAGGAACCAAACGAAGCTGACATATTTTTGTGTAAAAATTCTGTGAAATGCTCAGAACCAGGTCAAAATCTTTCAAAGGCACACGGACACAAAATGTGGACGTCTTCTCAATATGTATGACATACCATGTCACTGAGCAGAGAATGCCACAGTTAGTGAGTTGTTATTCGGTTAAGCACTGCCCTCTTTGCCCCTTTCAGGATTTAAATAGTTCAGGGAGGGATACACATACAGTGTTAACACCTCACTTGTGTTTGCTTATCAGACTTTCTCCTTTTACAAAAAAGACTCTAGATATTTTCAGAGAATTGGAAGGTGCTTGGGACAGGGGACACGTGTCCTAGAAAGAGAGTGTTTTTAAATGGAAAGACATTTTTCAGAGAGTAGAGGTGCCATTCCAGTCTGCCTATCATGGTACTGCTTTAGGGACAATTCTGATATTAAGGAACAGACATGAAATACTTCATATGATATACGTGCAGGATCGAAATAAAAGGCCATGAGTCCCTCTTAAAATAACGCATGCAAGGTTTAGTTAGCTTTATGACAGAGAAAGGAGCAGCCAAGGCAGGGCCAAGGGGAAAAAAAATTTAAAGCAGGAAGGCAACAAAAATAGCAGGAAGTCAACACAATACAGTTTTGCACTCCACCTACTGTCCCAAGGTTCTCAGGAGAAGTCTAGAAGGGAAGAAAAAAAGAGTTATGTGTAGTAACTGTCCTGGAATTAAAGTGGAACTGCTACTTTATAGAAATGCATGAAGGAACACATAATGTATTTCACACACATTGGAGGGAAATGACACCTTTTAGAGGAGGTGAGGTGTAATGCATACATTACAAAAATTATCTTTTAATAATGTAGATATTTTTTCATAATAGAAAATATGCAACAGATAAGTATTAATGCACTTTTTTTTTTAAAGAGAGAGAGGGACTGTATGAGAGAGAGAGAGACAGACAGAGAGTACCAATTTTATTTAGTTTTCATGTAGCTTTCGTTGCTCCAACACTTTGTTGTGTACGTGGTGCTGGAGTTTGAACCCTGGTCCTTGAGCATGCCAGGCAAGCGCTGCAACTGCTGAGCTACTGCTCCAGCGTTTTTTAGAAACAGTTGCCAAATATTATCTTTTTTCAGTTACCACAGAAGTCTAGGGAAATGTGTTGATCGTAATTATCAACAACTGCAATGATGACTTGCTCACGCATTAGTGTGCTATATCCCAAAGATTCCAGATCCTGGTTACTAAAGCGCAACAGGAAGATGACACAGGACAGTGACTCTTTCCTTCCTAGCTGTATGATTTATTCAAGGGCACCCTAGATCTCAAGTGCTTTAATTTTACACAAAGTGCACTAGGACCTGATGATAACACTGGACTATATTTTTAAAAGTTTATTTACCAGAAATATTAGAACATTTGATTATTTTGATATTTCCCCTCAGTGCTACCTTGGAACAGAACCCAAGAGTGGCAGTAGGGTGAACAAACAGTATCGCTTTTAAGAGTTAGTATTTTGGGGCTGGAGCAGTGGCTCAGTGGTTACAGGGCTTCCCTGCCATGAAGGAGTATGTGGGCACACCATGTACAAAACCAAGTGTTGAAGCAACAAAAGCCACATGAAAAACTAAATAAAACTGATTCTCTTTCTCTCTCTTAAAAAAAATTAGAATTTTAATTAAGATAGTATCTTATCTATTTGAAGAAGCTATGCTGCATGCCTGTACAAAAACGTAAATGTTTAATCCTATTGTCAAACATTTTGAAGAATAACAAGGGATGATAGGAAGGGAGGAGAAGGGAAATGTTGGAACTGAGATAAAGCAAGGTACATTCCAAGTATTTATGTCACTGTATATACTATAGTCATGTATATATAAAATGTTCTTCATAGGTATAAGAATTATGTCACTGTACTTGGGTTTTTTAGGAAAAATATAGGACCCAGAAGAAAGGCAAGGGATTGGGGGATAGGATATTGAACAATTTGTATTGCTGAACTGTGTACATCTAGGAATATGTGACAACTAATCCCATCATTATATAAAACTATAATGCACTAATAAAAAAGAAAAAATATCTTATCAAATATGAAATGTCAATGAGATCTGAAGACATTTTTCAGAGCATTCAAAATTTCTTTTTAAGTACTGGGAATTGAATTCAAGGGTGCTTTACTACTAAGCTACCTCCCCAGACCCTTTTATTTTGAAATAGGGTCTGAGAGAGGCTGGCCTGTTCTCCCGCCTGTCTCCTGAGTTGCTTAGGATTACAGGTGTGTACCACTGTATGCAGAGAACAATTTTTTTTGTGTGTTATCTTTCTTTCATATATTCAAAATGAGAACAAGGGTTGAGGATGTGGCTCAGTGGAGAAGTGCTGGTCTCATGATTCCTTGGCTTGATCCTCAGTGCCACAAACACCCACAACAAAATCATTAAATCCTTTCAAACACATTTATGTCTGACAGCATGTGAACTGGAAACAATTTAGTTTGTATTAGAAAGTTCAATGTAGGGGCTGGAGTGGTGGCTCCCCGATTACAGCGCTTGCCCCAGCATGCATGAATACACGAGTTCAAACCCCACCACCATGTACACAACAAAGTCTCAGGGCAACGAAGGACACATGAAAAACTAAATAAAAATTGTTTCTCTCTTTCTCTCTCACTGTCCTCTCTTAAAAAAAAAAAAAAAGAGAGTCAATGTAGCCATATGCAATGGCCCATACTTGTAATCCCAGTAACTCAGGAGGCTGAGGCAGGAGGATCTCAAGTTCAAGGACAACCTCAGCAACTAAGCAAGACCCTAAGCAACTTAGTGAGACGCTGTCTCCAAATAAAATACAGAAAGGGCTGGGGATGTAGCTTGGCGGTTAAGCACCTGGGTTCAATGTCTGATATATTTTTTTAAAAATCTAATGTAGTGATTTGGGAGGTTAAGGTAGGAGGATTGCAAATTTGAGGCCAGCCTTGGAAACTCAGCTAGATCCTATCTCAAAAAACAAAAAGAGCCCTGGAGCAGTGGCTCAGCAGTTGGAACCCTTGCCTGGCATGTGCAAGGACACAGGTTTGAACCACAGCACCACAAACACAACTAGGTGTTGGAAAAAAAAGTCCAGATGAAAAACTAAATAAAGTCGAATCTCTTTTTAAAATTTTTTGATTCTTTCTCTCTCTCTAAAAAAAAAAAAAAAAATGAAAAGAGTTGGGGGAATACTGCTTGGTGTTAGAGCACCCCTTTGATTCCTAGTATCACGATAAATAAACAAGCAAATATCCACTGTGTATATGGATGTGCTTATAATCATATCTATCATTAAATAGCATGGAGTTCTACTCAGCAATTAGAAACAATGATATCGCAGCCTTTGAAGGTGAATGGATGGCAATGGAAGAAATCATGCTGAGCGAAGTCAGACAAACCCAGAGAATCAAGGATCGAATGCTCACTGATTTGTGGAGGCTGGAGCTAAGCCCAGGCCTGTATGAAAGGTAGTTAGTCTCATGTATTAGACCCAACAAAGGTGTAGTAACACACAATCTAGGGCAATCATAGATATGTAGTGGGGGGGCAGGTGCAGATGGGGAGGGAGGGAGAATAAGGAGGGATCTAGGGAGTAATTCTGGTTTAGGAGTATATGCATATCATATTGTTACTTTATTTTTTTCAAAGACAAAGGGAGAGAGAGAGAGAGAGAGAGAGAGGAGGGGGGACAGAGAGGGGAAGGGAGAAACAATTTTTATTTAGTTTTTCATGTGGCCTTCGTTGCTCCGAGACATTGTTGTGTACGTGTGGTGCTGGGGTTTGAACTCTTGTACTCATGAATGCTGGGCAAGTGCCGTAACTGCCGAATTATGGCTCCAGCCCCATATTGTTACTTTAAATGCATTTATGATTGTACAACAAGTCAATTCCTCAATAAAATTTTTTAAAATAAAAAAGAAAGAAAAAAATAGCACTTTTGGGGGCTTGTTTTAGCTCAACGGCAGAATGCTTGCCTAGCGTGTGAGTTGCTGGGTTCAATCCTTAGCATTGCATAAAAATTTTTAAAAAGATATTAAATTTTTTTAATCATTAAAAAAATAGCACTCCTCTTTATGTAGAGAAAGTCACTGAACACAACTACTGAATACAGAAGACAGAATGGTTTTTCTTTGCTTTTGTGCGCAATGTGCTTAGTTTTCATGTTTGCAAAACTCTTTCCTCATGTAGAAGGGTTCAGCCACAACCTGCCTTGCCCCAGTTATTATCCCCAACTCATTCATTCATATTGTTAACTTCTCCCTCTCTCCATATTCTCCACAGTAAACAGAACACTGTTTCAGTGACTTCTAAACCTATCTGAATACTGGGAATCAGCCCAATTACCTCATCAACATAGAGAATTTCTTCTGTTTTAAAAATCTCTCCAGGGGCTAGGGACATAGATCAATGGTAGAACACTTGCTTTGTATGCACCAGGTCCTGGGTTTAATCCCCAATATGTGGAGGTGGGGTAATCTTACAGGTGATTTAAAAAAATTTTTTTTGGTACTGGGAATTGAACCCAGCGGTGCTTTAATCACTGAGCTATATCCACAGCCCTTTTTAATTTTTTTATTTTGAGACAGTCTCAAAATAAGTTGTTTAGGGCCTTGCTAAGTTGCAGGGGCTGACCTTGAACTTGTGATTCCCTTGACTCTGCCTCTCAAGTCACTGGAATCATAGGAGTGTGCCACTGTACCCAGCATTCTCCAGGTGATTTTTATGAAGCCAGGTTTGTTAACCCAATCCTAGATTATTATCTAGAAATCTTGCACATGTTAAAAAATACAAAAGCAAACATTCTCTGGACACATATGCTTCTTTGTTGAAAAACAACTGGAAAAATTATGGCATTATTACAGTGTTTCCTACTCAGCAAAGTATTCCTACAGAGGAACTGTGAGGTCTTCCTGGTATTTCTTATACTCAGATATAGTTTGAATTAAAAATAAACAACAAAGGGGTTGGGGATTTAGCTCAGTGGCAGAGCGCCTGCCTAGCATGCGCAAGGCCCCGAGTTCAGTCCTCAGCTCTGGAAAAAAAAATTTTTTTTCCAGTTACTTATTTCCAGATTTGTATTATGTTCCATGTGCACTTGTAAAGAAGTATATTACGTAGTTGTTGAATGTAGTATTCTAAATATGCCAATTAGGTCAAGTAGAGTAAATTGTATTATACAAATCATTAACTATTTTTTCTGATTTATTCTATCAATTATCTTTGTTCTATCAATTATTGGGAAAGGCATGTTAATCTCTTATCATCTCTTACTATGAAAGTAGATTCCTTTTTTGTCTGTTTGTTCTGTGGTGCTGGGGTTGATCCCAGGGCCTTCCTTGTACATGATCTGCAAGTACTGAACTCCACGTTTAGCTCTAGATTTTTTTTCTTCTTTTCTTTCTTTCCTTTTTGTTTTTTGGTATTGGAGGTTGAATCCAAGGGCACTTTATACCACTGAGCTACATCTCCATCCTTTTTTAATGTTTTACTTTGAGACAGGGTGTCACTAAGTTGCCAAGGCTGACCTGAATTTGAGACCATCCTGGCTCAGCCTCCTGAGTGGTTAGGATTACAGCCATGTACCACCATGCCTGGTGCCTTCTGTACTTTAAAACTTATATTAGGCGGCTGGAGCAGTTCAGGTGGCTTAGTGGTTACCGCACTTGCTTTGCATGCACAAGGAAATGGGTTCGAACCCCAGCACCATGTACAAAAGAAGTGCTGGAACGAAAGCTGCATGAAAAACTAAATAAAATTGATTCTCTCTCTCTCTCCGTCTCTCTCTCTTTAAAAAAAAAAAAACAACAAAAACCCATATTAGGTACATACAAATACAGATTTACCATGTTTTCCTATGAAATCCCTTCTGCTGTTCTAAACACATTTGCCTTTTTTTTTTTTTTTGGGGGGGGTCTACTTTAACAACTGAAATGTTTAGTCCATTTCGTGGTAACGCAGTCAGTGGTACAGTGCTTCCCTAACATGTGGAAGGTCCTGGATTTTATTCCTAGTACCACAATTAGATAGACAGAAATCCACCTATAATCCCAGTGACTGAGAAGGCTGGGGTAGGAGTATCTTAAGTTAGAGGCCAATGTCAACAATTTAGCAAGGCTCTATTTCAAAATACAAAATAAAGGGGCTGGAGCAGTGGCTTAGTGGCTGGAGTGCCTACCTGGCATACAGAAGGACCTGGGTTCAAAATCTAGCACCATATACACAACTAGGTGTCGGAAAAACAAAGGTCAGATGGAAAAATAAATAAAATTAATTTTCTCTTTCTCTCTCTCCTAAAAAAAAAGGCTGGGAAGGACTGGAGCAGAGGCTCAGTGGGAGAGTGCTTGCTTGGCATACATTGAGGACCTGGGTTCAAATTCCTGCACTACATACACAAAGTGCTGGAAAAACGAAAACTACATGAAAAAATAAAACTGATTCTTCCTCTCTCTTTCACTCTTCAGAAAAAAAGGCTGGGGATACAGTTAAGTGGTAAAACACCCCTGGGTTCAATCGCCAGTACCAAAATAAATAAGTAAAATAAAATAAAACCATAGAATTAGAGTATGACCTAGAAAGAGACAACCATACCTGAGTGTGGTAGTAGCACAAGCCTATATTCCCAGTGACTCAGAAGTCTGAGGCAGGAGGACTGTGAGTTCAAACTAGCTTCAGCAATTTATCAAGGCCCTAAGCAATTTACTGTCACCCTGTCTGAAAATAAAAAAAAAAAAAAAAGAGCTGGGGATGTGGCTCAGGGTTAAACGCCTCTTGCTTCAATCCCCAGTACTGACCCCGCCCCTCCCCCCAAATAGAGAGAGGTGGGGGAGAAAAGCTTACATTCCAGTGGTTTCTTTTTCTTTGGAGGGTGGTGGTGGTACTAAGGATGGAATCTAGGGGCATTCACCACTGGATAAGATCCCTAGCGCCCTTTTTATTTTTTGAGACAGGGTCTTGTTAAACTGCCTAGGCTGGCCTCAAAGTTGCAATCCTCCTGCCTCAGTCTCCTGAGGGGTTGGGATTACAGGTGTGCTCCACCATGTCCATATATTCTAAAAAATTTACATTCCAACTTGCCCTGGGTTTAATCCCCAACACCATTCAAGGAAAAAAAGTATTATTTAATAATTAAAATTAAGCTTCTAGGTCTGGAGCAGTGGCTCAGAGATTATGGTGCTTGCTTGGCATGTGTGAGGACCCAGGTTCAAACCCCAGTACCACATACACAATTAAGTGTCACAGAAATGAAAACCAGATGAAAAATGAAATAAAATTGATTCTCTCTCACTGTCCTTCTCTCTTTAAAAAAAATAAAAAACCAAACTATGTTTCTAGAGCTGCAGTGGTGGCTCAGCGGTTATGGTGCTTGCTTGGCATGTGTGAGGATGCAGGTCTGAACCTCAGCACCATGTACACAATGAAGTGTCAGAGCAATGAAAGCCACATGAAGAACTAAAAAAATAAAATTGATTCTCTTTCTCTCTCACCGTCCCTCGCTCTTAAAAAAAGGGCTGGAGTGGTAGCTCAGCAGTTACGATGCTTGTCTGGCATGAGTGAGGATACAGGTTCGAACCCTAGCACCAAGTATACAACGAAGTGTCAGAGCAACAAAAATCACATGAAAAACTAAATAAAAATTCATTCTGTTTCTAACTGTCCCTCCTTCTCTTAAAACAAAAACAAAAAACCAAGGGGCTGGAGTGGTAACTCAGTGGTTACAGCACTTGCCCACCATGCGCAAGTACGCAGGTTCAAACCCCAGCACCCACGTACACAACCAAGTGTCCAAGTAACGAAGGCCACATGAAAAACTAAATAAAACTGATTCTCTCTCTCTCTTTCTCTGTCTCATCGTCTTTCTCTCTTAAAAAAAAAAAAAAAAAAAA
>PVKS010006380.1:0-78804 GCA_004027875.1 Aplodontia rufa
TAGTCTTTTTAAACATTTTGTAGTAAAAAGTATTAATCTATAAGTTCCATATAAAATAACTGATATATGTGATAAAATCTGTTAAGAAACTGATTTTATCATAAGAAATTACAGGAAGCATGCAGTTTGGACAACTGTAGCATTATACTTAAGATACAACAACCAACTAGAGTGTACACATTGTGAAATAGACCTGTTTACAAATATATGGAAGTGCTTGGTCGGTATCTGACACAGGAAAGAACAATCAGTTAAGTGACATGGTCCACTGTCTTCCTTTCCTTTTTTTCTTTGTAGGGAGGGTAGTGGGAAGGGCTCATGTTAGAACTCCTCAGTGGAGTGCAAGCATACATACTTTGATAAAATCCCCCTTTTTCCCTCAGAAAGCTTGATAGTCCTTCGTAGAAGGCATAAGGTACCCTTTACCCCTTTACCCCTCTTCCCCACTTTTCTTGTCACCCTTAGAGTTGATATTCCTTAGTATAGAATACAAAGCCTTTTTTTTTTTTTTTAAGAGAGAGGGACAGTGAGAGAGAGAGAGAAAGACAGAATCAATTTTATTTAGTTTTTCATGTGACTTTTGTCCCTCTGACACTTAGTTCTGTACGTGGTCCTGGGGTTTGAACCCGCGTACTCAAGCATGCTAGGCAAGTGCCGTAAACACCAGCCCACAAAGCCTTTCTTAATTTATAGTCCTTATCTATTTCCTCTAATCTCTTATCTGGCCATGCAGATAACAACAAAAACAAAAATCTGATCCCCAAACCATTCAGACATACTTTAAATTATAACTAATTTAAATATCTGGAGATGCACGTTTCTCAAAACATTAACCACGGAATTCTAACAAGAATGCTGCAGTACTGTGGAAAACAAAACAAAACAATCTGCTTGGGTTTTTCTGAAGAAGCATGGGAGAGGAGTTGCTGAGAAGACGTACACAGGTATAGTTGGAGGGAAGCATAAGTAGAGGATTCTATTGCACAGTTGGGCGACTACAGTTAAAGATAATGTATTATACATTTTAAAACAGCTAGAAGAGAGGATTTTGACTCTTTCACCACAAAGAAATAATAAAAGATTTGAGGTGATATACTAATTACTCTGTCTTGATATTATACAATATGTAATTTTTCAAAACATCATACTGTACCTGATAAATTTGTACAACTATTTATCAACTAAAAATAGTATATTTACTACCTTTTAAATAAACGAACACAGCCCAAAGCACAAGTTTGGAGGGGAAACGACAAAAAGGTTCTATTTTCAACTTTTGAAATAATAACACTAAATAAATAAATGTATCTGACACAAAGCAGGTTCTATCTTCTATACACAAAAAGAGGAATACATACAGAGAGAGGCATCTTAAAAAGCCATCACTTTCTCCATCCTCAAGATAGCTCCTGTGTGCTTGTGAACTTCTCATTTGCAAATCTGCTGAAATAAAGTACAAATTTATTATATCCTATATTCTAAAAGCTAGTCTCATATGACTATTTCTAGATATATTCACTCTACAGATATTCAATAGTTTTTGTAAGTGTAATCTTGATACATTTTATAATGCTTCCAAGTTCCTTTGGTACATCAGAAACCAAATAGATATTCTATAATACAATGGATTAACTATCTTATTTTCGAATTCTTATTGACATTGATGCTTTCTGTTTAATTACTAGTGGGCTTAAATAATAAAATTTGGTTTATTCTAATCTAATTAAAGATGTTCTTATGTATATTATGTGCTATTATTATCCACTATTCCCATCCATCAATATAATCCATTAATTGAATCAATATCTAAAATAAGGTTAATTTATTTATATTGGGGCTTTGAACCAAGGGGTTTTCTGCCTCTGAGTTACATCCCCAGCCCCCGCCCCCTTTTTCTTAAGAGAGAGAGAGAGCGACAGAGAGAGAGAGGGAGAGAATCTATTTTATTTAATTTTTCATCTGGTTTTCGCTGCTCTGATTCTTGGTTGTGTATGTGGTGCTGAGGTTTAAAGCCAGGTACTCAAGCATGCCAGGCGAGTGTTGTAACTGCTGAAGCTACTGCTCCAGCACCTCTAGTCCTTTTTATTCTTTAAGTTACGGTCTCACTAAGTTGCCCAGGTTGGGCTTGAATTTGTGATCCTTCTGCCTCAGCCTCTTGGTACGTTGGACTACAGGTATGTGTGACCATGTTCAGCTTGGTGGTCTAAATTTTAAATGATAAGCTCTGCTTTAGCTTGATATTCTATGTTCCTATAAGTTAAAATTCACTTCCAATATGGAAATAAAAATATAATAAAGGACTCGTATTTTGAGGATAGTTTTACTATTTGGTTAACTTATTGAGAAACATCAGAATATTTGATTGATTCATACTCAAAACATGAAACAATCTGAATTTTTAAAATAGTGTTTCTCACGTGTGGTCCTCAGTCTGGCATCATCAGCAAAATGTGGAACTTATAGAAAACCAAATCATCAGATTCTCTCTCAGACCAAGTAAATTAGAAATCTGGAGGTGGGCAGCCAACCCTACTACAACCAGATTTGACTGCTAATGTTTTTTTCCAAGCCATTTAAAATAAAACTTACAGGACATTTTGCTTAGAGATGATTCTCTCAAGTTTGTAGGCTCCTGCTCCAACTGTGGTGCATACTGAATTTCTGGCTTAGACTAAAATGATAATGAAAGAAGTTAAGTCATTTGTCCTTCTTAAGCTTTCTTCCCCATAGCAAGATCTATAACACATTATCTCTATAAATATTTAAATTGAGAAAAAGTAACAGAACTATGACATAAAAAATAAAACACATTAACTATAACATTTTAATTGCACTTCTTGAACATCAGATCTTTGCAGTACCTTGCAAAGAAACAGATTTCTGGCATCATCGACTATTTAGTCAGTTTAATTTCCTGACAAAATTAAAAAAGAGAAATGGGGGGTGGAGAGGCAGGCAGGCAGAGAGGAAAATTATGACAAAATCCTGCATTAAACACTAGATCTCATATAAATGAGTCTAACTCTAGTTGATCAGGAATAATTCGGCTGATTGTTAAAACTTTTGGCCAAATACATATGTCTATTTTTTTCATCTAAAACATTCCATTCTTTTCTAAGTATGAACAATTCATAAATTACAGGCAAAAGCTTCAAAATTTCTACCTTTTATATAGCTCTAATTCTCTAGACTGGGGATTTCTTTATCCTAGTTATATTCAAATTGACTCAAATTCTAAAGAAAAACAGCTAATCTTACATCTAATGGGGAATGAGTGATGGCTCCACTGTAAGAGTCAACTTACACTTTAAGTAGCTTTAAAACACAGAACTTGCTTATGAATAAACTCATTATTTCAGTTAATCCCCTGGGGATTGAACCCAGGGCCTCACACATGCTAGGTGAATGCTATACCACTGAGCTACATCTCTAGCCTTATTATTTATTTACTTGTTTGTTTATTTATTTATTTATGTCCTGAGGATTGAGCCAGGGGCGCTCTACCACTGAATTCCATCCCCAGTTCTATTTTTTTGTTTTTTTAATTTTGAGTCAGTCTCCCTAAACTGCCAAGGTTGACCTCAAATTTGCAATTCTCCTGACTCAGCCTCGTAAGTTGCTGGAATTACAGGCATCTACCACCATGCTCAGTTCATGAATTTAAAGACATAAAATTCCTGTGTTTTACTTTCCATCAAACCAGGTATAGGGGAGCCAAGCTTAGGACAGTGCTCAAAATCACATACTAGCCATATGGTAAATCTCTTAAGTAGCAAAAGGAATAACATATTATCTGAAAGGAAGAAAGTGTCACAACATAATTTGTTGACTGGTAAATTTGAGGAATTTACTGAATTAAATAGAAGACAGCATGGTATAGTGGTAGACTGGCCCTGGAACTAAAGTGCCCTGAATTTGAAGCCTAATTCTGTTACTTACTGGCAGGATAACCTTAAACAAGCTAAGCTCACAGTTCCCTCTCAATAAAATAGGAGTAACAAAAAGTCATAAAGTTGTCTAAAGATCTGAGATACTATAATTGGCTGCCCATATATCATCCATAGATTTCATTTCTCTGGGTTCTGCAATCATGGATTCAACCAATCATGAATCAAAAACATTTGGGAAAAAAAATCTGTACTGAACATGTATAGACCTTCTACCTTTGTTGATAAATCATGCAGCATTACAGCATTAGATATTGTAAGTAACTTAGAGATGATTTACAGTAGTCACATGCTGTTTAACAACGTTTCACTCAACAACAGCTTGCATATTTGATAGTGGCCCCAGGACTATAATGTTGTAGTCATCTTAGTTTAAGTAGGAACTATGATGTTTACACAACAAAGAATTTGCCTAATTATGTATTTATCAGACTGTATCCCATTGTTTAGTGACATATTACTGCACATAGGAGGGCTGTGTAAGTTATATGCAAATACTGTATCATTTTATATGAAAGTCTGTAGCATCTTCAAATCTTAGGATCCACAGTGGGTACTGGAACAAATCCACCAGAGACAGTCAGGGACAATTGTATATGTACAATGCCTAGTATGAGAATTTTCTAGGAACAGCAGCTATTATAAATGATGAGATAGGAAGTTATCTCTAGTGGGAAAAAATATTTCTTCAACAAGTTCTCTTCCAAGAATTATGAGGAAGGGCACTTTATTATAAACAATTAAATATTTATTATAAACAAGTAAACATTACATCATTTTTCTCTAATATCCATATACTACCTCCCACTATCTGTGTTCAAAATATATTATTCTTATCTACATTATCTGAAGAATTCATTTTATCAATTTAACCACCATGAAATTTAGAAGACTCAGCCTCTGAAAAAAATAAGAACAAATGTGCTTTAGATAAGGCTTCCAGAGGCACAAGAAGGGTAAATTACACTGTGTCCTGATGTCCAGTATTTTCACAAAGGCCAAATAAGTAATTATTATTTTATGACACACATTTTGTGAGTGAGTACATGGTTCTATGTCAAGACATTCATCTAAGACTAGCACATTTACTGTCATTTAGATGATCTAGGAAACATGGTTGTCACCTGGAATATAACTATTTTTCCATCATCAGCTTGAAGATAAAAGGTCCATGAGGAGGTTATAAAGCTCTGTGCAGAGTCCATCATGTCACTCCAGAATGACCTCACCAGTGTTAGAGGGAAGAGGAGATGCATTTTTGGCATCAGGGACATGAGCTAAAACAACAACAACAAAAAACTGTAAATCATAACAAGCACATTGTTTAATATATTTGTATAGTCAAGATTCCTCAAATCCTTACTGGGATAGGGAATAAATAATTACTTGAATTTATCCTATTAGCATTAAACTCTTAGTTACCTATGCTAATTAACACAGCAAAGCTTAAAATCCCAAGCTATTTTAATGGCACCAAACATATAAGATACTCTATACTCTATCCCCTCTAACACAATAACTGCCTTTTGAGTCAAATCCAAAAATATGGAGACTCTTAAGATTTGATTAAATACAGACTAACAAGGTCTTAAAAGGTAGAATGGAAGGAGACATACCATACCATTTTCATCTTTAATCCATTCATGTAGAATAAATCATGCTACATTGAACATCAATAGAAAAAAGGAAGGAAAAAAAAACAACTGAAAGAACATATGCATAAAATGTGAGACATCCAGTAACAGAATAGAGTGACAAGAATATTTTATGGGTTGAACATATGTAGTAGATGCTAGTGGTAAGATCTTAACATAATTGGTATCACCTCCTGTCTAATTCTGACTTGTTTAGCATCTCCTGGAGCGTATAAGTGTGAAATAACACTTGCTGAACTCTAGGGATAGCTTGGGTTCTGCTATGCTTCCAAACTAAGGCATCTTAGGGTATCAGAGAACAGTTTTTAGAATTACATCTATATTCAGAATCCAATTTTCCCACTTAATAGCTGAGAAACATTTCAATGATTCACTGAACAAGCATTTTCTGAGTTTATAAATTCAAAGAGACTGGGAACATGTGTGTTTAAATAATCAACGAATATCTATCTTTAATCTGAATAAGCTATATAAAAGAGGTTCAACACAGGGTGGTATGTATATACAGTGAGAGGCACCTAATCCAAACTGGTGAAGGGCAGTACAAGTACTTAGATAAGCATCATTTCTTTATGATACTTGTCTAGGGTAAAGGATTCATTAGCCATATGGGAATTGAAGAAACAGACATGAGATAGCATGTTATATATTAAGACCTGTTTAGTAAGTACACAATCAATCGAAAAGGAACTTAAAACATTTGAAATGCTTAATGGCTCTTAAACATTTGAAAATATGTTTCATATTACTTAAAGTAAGAGAAATATAAATTAAAACTACAAAAGATTGCCAAGGGTGGGGAGAGGAGGGAAGAACAGTGAATGCTAAGGGGTATGAGATATCTTTTTGGGGTTATGAAAATGTTTTGGATTTAGATGGTGATAATGGTTGTACAACCTTGAGAATATACTAAATTGTACAGAATTGTACATTTTAAAGGGTAGGTTTTTCATAATATGTGAATTATATCTTAATTTTAAAGATGGCACAAATTCCATGGAAGGCTACATTGCTCTTTATCTCAAAATTAAAAATGCACATTATCTCTTAACTTGGCAATTCTATACCTATGATTTTACTCCATAGGTATATTCACAAATGTGCACAATATATAGCATCATCTGTAATAGAAAAAGATTAGAAACAACCTACATGTATACAAATAAGGGATTGCTTACATAAATGACATATCCACATGAAAGAATATATGGTAGAAAATGAGTAGATAGATGCTCTTTATGTATGTTTACATTTATAAAAAACATTTATGTATATCCTTGTGTACATATACAGTTCCTCCGTACTGGTAACCTTAGCTACATAATGGAGGAAAACTGAGTGCTTAACAGACATAGGAAACTTTTCACAGATGGGGAGTAGAATAGGAACATACTCTTCAAAGGAATGTATGTACACACCCTTTGCATCTTTTGAGCTTTGTACCATATATCTATATTTTCTATGTAAAAATTAATAAAATTAAGAACTTCTGCCCCAGGACATTTGGAGTAGAGAGTATAAAGAGTAGGGAATTTCAAAAGATGACACCGCAGAGGTACCCAGGAGCTAAGTTGTGATAAGCAATTTAAACTTAAATCTATATGTAATTGGGAGCTACTGAATTATGTAAGATAGGAGAATGACACAATATTTGTATTTAGAAAAATAAACATTTAGACCCAGAGTAAAGGTTAATGCGGAAAAACTGTGAAAATTAATTTAGTAACATTGATGAGAAATGATGATTATCTGATTCAAGGCAATGGCAGATGGGATGCAGAAAGAGGACTCAAATATCAATTTATCTTATGCTCAGTTTTTTCATATGTAAAATGGATTATCTCCACTGAACATGAGAAGAAACAAAATGAAAATACAGAAATATAATTTTTAACAGAAAAGCATTGTACAAAAGTAATTATTCAACTAACCTCCATTTGCAAAGGTAATTTTATCTGATAAAAACTAAATATAAAATATAACACTAAAATAGGATCAAGCGGGTGATAAGCACTTCAAACCATATAAGTCAGAACTATCAGATAATTTTGAAAAGCAATATTGTGTCATACTTGTTCTTGTCTCAATTCAGCGAAGGGCAGCTGATTCTGGCAACCAAGATGGCAAGCATATTGCTCATCGGATTGGGAATATGCTTCTGTACATGCTGAAAGAGAATAACAATCAAATTTCAAAACTAGTGGGGAGATAAAAAGAGAATGGATAGAGAAAAAGTGATTGGGCATTTTATGAATAAATTTCTCATACTTAAAAAATATTTCATCAATATGAATTTCCAAATTTCGTAACAGTAGGAAATATATTGTCTCCCTCACAGAAGTCAAATGTTTCATGTCATAGGGCTGGAGTGGTTGCTCAGTGGCTAGAGCACTTGCTGGCATGGGTGAGGACCTGGTTTGAACCCCAAGCATCACATACATAAATGTCAGGTAAACAAAAACCAGATGAAAAAAATAAATAAAATTGATTCTTTCACTCTCTCTCTCTTTCCCTCTCTCTTACAAAAAATGTTTCATGTAATAACCTATTTAATTACAAACTCGGGCTCTGGCTATATGATGGCATTTATATAGAGGATCCTCATAGCCATAGTCTGATTGGTGGAAAAAGCATG
Organism: Aplodontia rufa; assembly: GCA_004027875.1. Taxonomy (NCBI): domain Eukaryota; kingdom Metazoa; phylum Chordata; class Mammalia; order Rodentia; family Aplodontiidae; genus Aplodontia; species Aplodontia rufa. The sequence goes on from PVKS010006380.1 coordinate 8,238, forward strand.
GATGATGGTATCCTAAAGCCTTAGCTCTATGACTTTCTGGCTGTATATGTGACCTGGGATGAGGTATTTAACCTCTATTGATTTCTAAAGGTCTAAAATGGAAATACCACTGCCTACCTCAGGTTGGGTAAGATAATACAAATATTTATAATTCAAACCATTTATACAAATATTTCAGATTATTGTTAATAAATGGATCACAGTTGAGAAACAAGGGTATCAGCATGGCAAGAGAAAAACAAAAGGAAGCAATTAGTTTAATACCCTAAAATCTAAGAAAAAAAATTTTTTTCCCCAGGGCTGAGGACCGAACTCAGGGCCTTGTGCATGCTAGGCAAGTGCTCTGCCACTGAGCTAAATCCCCAACCCCCCCCCCCTTTTTTTTAAAGAGAGAAGGATAGTGAGAGAGAGAGAGAATCAATTTTATTTAGTTTTTCATGTGGCCTTCGTTGCTCCAAGACATTGTTGTATATATGGTGTTGAGGTTTGAACTTGCATACTTGCACATGCCAGGCAAGCGTAGCAACTGCTGAGCCACTGCTCCAGCCTCTAACAAATTTTTTTTAAGAGAGAGGGACAGGGTTAGAGCGGTGGCTCAGTGGTTGCGGCGCTTGCTTGGCATGCACGAGTACAGTGAGTTCAAATCCCAGCACCACATGCACAACCAAGTTTTAAAGCAATGGAAGCCACATGAAAAACTAAATAAAAAACTATTTTCTCCCTCTCTCTTTCTCTGTTTTCTCCCTCTCTCTTTCTCTGTTCCTCTCTCTTTAAAAAAAAAGAAAAAAGAGAGGGACAAAGAGAGAGAAAGACAGAATCAACCCCATTTAGTTTTTCATGTGGCTTTCGTTGCTCAGACGCTTTGTTGTGGACGTGGTGCTGGGGGGTTTAAACTTGCGTACTCAAAACTGTCGAAACAGCTGAGCCATCGCTCCAGTCCTGCTCCCTCTCAAGAAAATTAAACTACACAAAAACAAACAAACAAACAAAAAAAAAAGAAAATTAAACTAGAAAATGTTCTATAATAGTAATTCGAAAGTTAGAATGGCTCTCTATTACACATACTCTATTTAGTTCATTAAAGCTATTTCTTCTTGTGATATACCACTTCATCAATATAACAATTTTATTTTTCTTCTCAACTCAGTCATGCACTTTTAATACACTTCTCAGAAGTACTAGATATTAGACTGAACAGCATTATGTACATATAAAGATGGCAAGTTAGAAGACTGAGTCATGAAAGTAAGGTTACAATAACAGAAAACCAGATATGAGCCATGGCATAGTGATAGGGGAAAAGGTGCCTTTTCTACACTGAATAAACTGTAACGAGTGGGGAAAATTCCATTAAAGTTATTTAAAAAGTTAAATATTCATTGAGTCCTGATGATAGATTTCTTTTATTAAAAACAACTTTTAGTTTAAAGGTAAGAATAACGATTTAACTGGGGACAAAGCCTCTGGTTATTTCTTTTACATGACCAACAAAGAATACACTGTTAAATATTGAGTCAAAGGCCTGATTCAGTAAAATCTTCAAGTTAAGTCAACTAACCTATGATTGAAAGACTTAGGAAAAATCATACTATCTATGATGAATTACAAGTAGGGCAATTACTGCTGCATTTGTCTAAACAGAATATTTAAACAAAGGTGCCCTATCCCTATACAAAATTAATAGTCTCAACAAACGAATGAAATTTACAGTCCATGAAATTTCTAGAAACAGCTATTAAAACTCTAAATTCATAATAACTACGTTAGATGACTAATTTTAACTATGCGCCATTTTCTAAGGGAAATATTAAAAAAAAACACAACTCAAAGAAAATACCAATGTTATATACAGCTGATGTCATTAGCATAGCATCTTACCAGATTCACATTCCAATTTGGTCCGATTTAAATCGATTCCATCATCCACAAACTGACAAATTGAAAACAGCCTGCAACCTCTCTGACATGCGTACAACTCCTCTTCCTGGGGAGGTCAAGAATAGGGAGGATTACCAAAAAATAAGATTTTTCTCTAAAGTGAAAAACGGTCAAGAACAAAGCAAAGTTAGCTGGGTTTATTTTAAACCATCCAATGAGTTTTATAACAAAGAAAGAAAATGAGAGGAGCCAAGTAATACCCAACATTTGTGCACTATGAAGAGATTTTAGTTTCTTATTTTAAAAAAGATACCAAGAAAAAAAAGTTTAGTGGCTAAATCATCCATTTCCCATATTCTGTGGTCACAATTTGTGGGGGAGGGGAATTAATAAATTAAAAAGACAGTGACATCATCAGAGCCCTAACTCAGGGAGAAAGGAGTAAACAGTACCCTATGCCAAAGGCATGTTTCTGCCACATGCTTGTTTATATAAACCTCAGGCTTATGGTGACTAGCTTCACGTGCCAAAAGGTAACACAAAGACCTGATACAGTGGGGGTACATCTATAAACATGTTTATATGAAGGAATTTCTTAAACTTGGCTCACTTTAACTGCAAACACACACAAGAGCAACAGAGTGCCATATGGAAAAAGTTACGGCAATTAGGTAGACCTGAGTCAAACGGTTTAAGGGAGTAACAATACAAATTACTTTATCTGTCAAAATCTTAGCTTTCTCATCATGAAAGGAGGCAAAAACTATCATCTCCAAGCTCATCAGTAATTCTGGACGACAGCTAGCTGTTCCTAGTTCAGAGCCTGAGACATGGAAGGTGCTTAACAAACGGTAGTGCCAAACATAATAGATTATAAAAATAGCAAACAATAATTACAACCATCGCTGTACATGTGTGGGAGCTAAAATAGGATGGACATATGGTTCTTCATTGCTGGAAAATATTAACTGCTTAATAATACTAATAATGTTTTCAACAGGATTTTCTCTTTGAAAAAGTACATATAGAGCCAGGCACAGTGGTACACGCCTGTAATCCCACTGGTTTGGGAGGCTGAGGCAGGAGGATTGCAAGTTCAAAGCCAGCCTCAGCCACTTTGCAATGGCCTAAGCAACTTAGTGAGACCCTGTCTCAAAATAAAAAAGGCTGGCAATGTGGCTTAGTGGTTAAGTGTCCCTGTATTTAATTCCTAGTACCAAAAACATAGTATCTGGAATGGAACATATGGGGAAGTCCCTTTAACTTACTTTACTGTGTGGTGCACTATGTACAAACTGGCAGGCATCTAATAAAGAAACAGCATGTGCAACCAGTTAGCAATTAATGGACTATAATGGTATACATTTCTTTCCATCAGAAGGATTAGTAAAATTAATGCAGCAGCAACAATCCATAAGAGATGGCTGCAGGTCTAATATCAAATAATTTTTATTCTATAACTTTAAAGGTTTTTGGACTTCAATTCTAGCTGCATTTATTAAGGTTAAATTAAAAAATGAGCTATTGACCACAGGCCATTTCATTTTCAGATTATGCTTTGTTAAACCAACCCAAAAAGCCATCCAATACCAATTTTAAAAATTATATGACACAGCAAAGAGAGTCAAGGTTCAGGAGTCATCCCTGATTAGACTCACCACTTGTTCTGTACAACCTTAGGCAAGTTACTTAATCTCCCAGCCTCAGTCATAAAATGAGAACAGCACTCTAACATCAATCCTGAATATTAGGAGTATATACTTATATCGACAACAGCATTCCTATTATGTTGTGCTATTTAATAAAAATAGTACATATAATAATATATTTAATGAACACCCATAATGTGTCAGGCACCACAGGTTTTTGTTTTTTGGTACTGGGGACTGAACTCAAGGGTCCTTTATTACTAAGCTACATCCCAATTTTTTTCCTTTTGAGACAGGGTCTAACTTGCCAAAACTGGCCTTGAACATGGGGTCCTCCTGCCTTAGCCTCCTTCCCCGTTACGAGCACCAATGTGCTGGGCTGCACCATATTAACACATAACATATTATACAACACCAGGAACAAGGTAGGTACTCAACTGATAGCTATTAAGAATCATATTTTCTGTTTTTGTTTTTTGCTTTTGGCATTGGGGGGGTTGAACCCAGGGGCATTTAACCAGAGCCACATCCCCAGCCCTTTTTTATTTTTTATTTTGAAATAGGGTCTTCATAAGTTGCTTAGGGCCTCACCAAGTTGCTGAGGCTGGCTTTGAACTTAGAATCCTCCTGCCTCAGCCTCCAGAGCTGTTGATATTACAGGTATGCACCACCATACCAGGTAAGTATTCATACTAAGTATTTCATATTCTCTGTATGTATGTATTATTATTCCAAGTACAGTAAATATTTCATGCTATATATATCCTGAGAGGCAAGCTTCCATAAAATATCACCTTTGATATAAGGTATAAAGAAATGGTACTACCCATCATACTGAACATTAATTAAGTAATTAGGTCCCTCAATGATCTATATATAGCTTTTAATCCATTCTCTTATCCTCAGCTAAGTCAAGATAACTGTTCTCCCTTTATTAGGCATTACTGATACTATACGCACCAAAATGGTTTTATAATATATAACAGAAAAAATAGCTATCTGTGGCTGTGTGCTAAGAGTGTCTCACATATTAACTTTACTTCTCACACTAGCTTTGCAAAGTGTGAGTTTTTTTGCCTTATTTTTTTAGGTGACAAAATAAAATAAGAATGTATGTGATCAGCAAGGGTGCAAAGATAATAATGATGGCTCTAGGAATGGAAAGCAGCCTTATATGGTTCCAAGGCTTTGTGATTAACATGACTTGTGCCTCTTGTATTTGAACCCTGACAAATCATGTAACTGTACTTTTGAGGGCAAAGTATAAAATCTAGTAACTATTTACAAACATATTCTACTTTCTTGCAAAAAATAATTCTGAACGAATAATTACAGTGAGATTTCTATCAACCATTTACAGATATCAGACCCAAAGAGGCTATGTGAACTTATAAATTCATCTAATTTTTATAATATATACTGCTTTTTCCTGAACCACAAAACATAGTAATTTGGAAGAAGGCAATTAGAAATCAGTGAAATACATTAAATATTTGTAATTGAACTTTATTAATAGGAAGCAGCACAGGGTAGCTAGTTTGGTAACTGAATTCCTATTCCACTTCTTTGTCACAGAATCTTGGGCAAGTCACTTATCTTTCCTAGCCTCAATTTCCTTAATTGTAAAACACTACTTCACAAACTTTGCAGGGTTGTTGTGAGTAGTAAAGATAATGGTATGATAAATTCCCCATCATGCTAGGTAAAGGATAGTGGAGAGTCAATAAATTTTAAGTCCAGGACATTCAGGGAACCACAGGATTTAGTTTCTGGTAAGAACAGCTTTAATGGATGAGTAAAGGACTTATCAATAAATAACATACCAATTGTTAGAAAACAGTGGGTATTCTTTTTTTAACATCAATTTTTTTCTTTAAAAGGAGTGAGTTTTGGACAAGGGGTTAAATGGTTTATAGACAAGAAAAAAAGCTGTGCTAGAACCAACTTATTCATCATCATCATCTTCCTCCTCATCCTCTTCATCTTCCTTGTCTTCTTCTTCTTCCATCTTTTTCTTGCTTTTTTCAGCCTTGACAACTCCTTTCTGTTGCATCAGGTTTTCCTTGAGCTCAGTAGGCAGCAATATCCTTTTCACAGTTTTCCTTCAGCTTAGCAGCTTTCTTTTTGTAAGGCTGCTTGTCCTCTGCAGCAGTGTTATTCCACTTCTCTCCCAGTTTCTTTGCAACATCACCAATGGACAGGCCAGATGTTCTTTTGATTTTGGGTGATACTCAGAACAGAACAAGAAAAAGGCTGATGGAGGCCTTTAGGGTACACTGGGATACGTGAACGTCTTGTTTCCCCTTTAGGAGGGATGTAGGTTTTCACTTCTCTTTCCTAAGAGGCCTTGTCCACCTTTCTCTTTAGCAGACACAGTTTTCCACCTCTCTTCTTAGAAAACTCGGAGAAGTTGACTGAAGCACCTGGGTGCTTCTTCTTGTGCTCCTCCCAGCAAGTTTGCACAAAGAAAGCATATGATGACATTTTGCCTCTTGGCTTCTTAGGGTCTCCTTTGCCCATGTTTAGTTGTTTTTCCTCAAGGAGGCAGAGTCACCCAGTGCTGGGCTGGCTCTCACTTGCCCTGTGCTGTCTCTATGGAACTCAATGTATTCAACAATGGATATTCTAAAAGTATTGAAAGGTTGGTTCCCAGAATGTATATCCTTTCAAATTATTTAATTATTTTCCCAGCATTCTGACTCATACTACAAATTTGCTAGGAAAACCTCAAAAAAAAAAAAAAAAAAAAGAAACACTAGAACAATACAAAATAAGTCTTAGGCCAAATCAATATTAATGAGTTTCCTTACAGTAGCATCTTAATGATGTGAAGATGGCAAGAAGTGAGTAATGTAGTTAGGGGCAATATTCATTGATTTAAATCTGAGTTTCTCGTTTCTACTGATACCTTGCACTCTGAATATTTTAGAATAATACCATCTCCTATGCTTTTTCTTACATTAATAATCCTTATGCAATTAAGTAAACAAACTACAGAAAGTGATGGCATTTAGAACTTTTCAAAGACCTGAAAACACTTGCCAATATGGAACAACCTTTTAAATGTATTGGTACTGTCTTCAAAGCCACTATGTAGTTGAAGAGGGCCAAGAGGACAAGCCACAATGGTTAAGCAAACAGCACACACGAAATGAAGGAAAAACAAGGAGAAAAGAGGCCGGCAACTCAGCAAAAGCGCTTATAATGTTAAGGTGGTGGGGTGGACAGGAACCAAATTATATATGGGGAAAGTGTGGGGAGAGTCACCAAGCAATTTAGAATGCTGAGTAAACAGAGTTCTTAAGGAGCTGGAAAACAACTTGAGAAGTGGGACGGAACTAAAGATAAGCCAGTACGTAAAGGCAAGGAGCAGGGGTCAGGGAGTGACAGTAAGGTCGCTCTTCTCCCTAACCTGTGAACAGCCTCCTGCGGGCAGTCTAATCTTTACCCACCCAGGCTTCTGCACACTAAGCAGTCAGGTTTGGTTTTGTTTTGAAGGCAGAAACCTAACTGCTGCTTCTCTAAGACACCCCAGTTCCTAACGACAATGTCTTGCACACAACAGCACAAACGGAAACCCTTTCTGGACCTCTCAATTCCTGGGCTACTGAACTCTTTTCGGACTATATGTGGAAATTGTCTCCTTGTCTGACTCCCCAGACACACAGCACTCCCGAGCCTTAGAGGCGCTCAATAATCACGGATATGACTCGGTCTTGCGTGGTCTCGTGCACCTGCGCTTCCCTCCCCACCCTTGGCTCCTTGCAGGTGAGAATCCACAGTCACTATCCGAGTCCTCCTCCCTCTAAGCGCTCGACTCCGCGGCTGCCCGCAAGCTCCCACAGCAAGCGTCGCGTCCTTCTCCTCTCTGGGCCGCCCAGCCCGTCACGGAGCGGTGCAGCACAAACTTCCGGCAATGAAAGCAGGAGCGGGGTGCAGGCTGCATTGGGAGGAAACAGGAGCTACGCCGGGAGAGCGCGGCTCAAGGGCGGATTCGCCGCCAGGGTCCCAGGGCAACGAGGGAAAGGCGGAAGCCCGGTTTGGACTGGCCCTACCTTGGGGTAGGTGTGCAACGGGTAGGTCAACTGGCAGGCCCGATGACAGGACGCCGTATCCCCCAAGACCGAGTCAAACGCTTCGGCCGCAGCGGTCCCCGAACCTCCGGCCAAGGCCATGGTCAGCAGCAGCAGCGGCGGGAGCCCCAAATGGGCCCGGACCCAGACGCTCGCCTTCGGCGCCGCCATCTTGTTCCCCTCTGTCAGAGCAGCTCCGCTTGTTGCTGTTTTCTTTTCAGGGTTTCTCCTCCTTCCGGGCCAGCCCCTTCCCTGCCCCGCCGGCCGCCGCTTCCGCCTCCGCCTCCGCCTCGGGCCCCGCCCGGGCCCGCCCGAAACTGCCGCCGTCGGCCCCTCCTCCGGGGCTAGGAACCTCTGGGACGGCGTGGGGAGGTAGGCCCAACCATCGCGAGTCTCGGCCGCCGCGGCGCCGACTCCGCCCCCCGCGGGGCAGGCTGGGGCCTGTAGTTCTCCGGGCGGCCGGGAGGCGGGCCCGAGGAGAAGCGGCCTCCGGACACCGCCTCCGCCGAGGGCGCCCCGCCCGCCCCGCGCGGTGCATTCTGGGGAGTGTGGTTCGCCGCGCCGGCTGAGCGGTCTCCGGCGAGGCAGCGGGGTTCCGAGGAGGGGTCCGGCTGCTGCCGGGGCTACTTTTCGTGGTGGGTGTCATGTCCGGCCCTCGTCGGGAGTCCCTTCCAGCGCTCCTGAGTGCGGGGTGGGGGTAGAGGAGCGTGTTGTTTCTCCGCCCGGGGTTCCGGAGCCTGACAGTCATGGTTAGAGCCCTCGGACCACCCATCAGCCCTTCCTGCAGGTGGCTGCTTCTTGTGAGGACCCCGCCGAGGCCTGGAGGAGGTGGTTGCTGGGTACTAGGGCAACTCTTGGGCTCGGGGCTGCGGTGGGGTCGTTGTTTAACAACCCTAACCGCGACCCTAACCCTGCCACGACCCTAAGTGCGAAGAGGGTTTCAAGTGGCCTGCCCCGAAATGGGAATCCCCTCTACCGCGTGCATAGGTGGAAGAAAGCTAGGAACCTCCAAGCCCAGGACGTGGACTTGCTGTATAGCTTGAGTTCCTAGGGAGAGCCGCTCCCCGTTCGCAAGAACTCTTCCTGGTTATATAGCATCCAAGAGTCCCCAAACTTCAGGAGCGCTTCCAGAAAACTCAATCCTTTCATCTTAGGGAACACGCACACATCATGGCAGCCTTGATGAAGTTTTAGAATTTGCTCTCCTTCTTGAGCAGGAAACTCAGTGAGCACGAGAAGTTAGTTGGAGTCCCCTAACGATGGATAAATTCGTCATTCGAACGCCTAGAATCCAGAATAGCCCACAAAAGAAAAATCCTGGAGGAAAGGTTTACAAGCAGGCAACGATTGAATCTCTGAAGGTGAGAGGGGATCTGGGACTGTGACAGCAAGACAGTACCACGGGGGGTCTATCATGGGCGTCCCATGAATTCTTTTATGCTGTTCCCCTCCGGAAAGCGTATGGAATCATTCCATTGCTCTTACCCCCATATGCTCTTTGCACTTCTGTTTATCAATTCCCACACCTCTGGGAGGCTCTTCTAATTACTCTGGCTTTAAGGTATGTTTTCTAGCAGGTACGACAAGCCCCCCCCCCCCCCTTATTTGTTGTTTGTTTCGTTTTCTTTTGTAAAAATTCTTGTCAGGAATGTTGAACTACCAAATATAATTCTAGATGCCCTGACAAATGTACTAAGGAGTGAGTGGCAATGCTTATAGTACTTTCGTATCTTATTGCCCACAACTGAATTATATGGCCTCCACAGCTGTAGCTGGGACTGAGATTTTTAATGGGTTCTGCTACCTGGAACTCAGTTTTATTTCCCTTATCTAGGAAGCAGCAAGGAGTATATACAAAAAACGAACGAACGTAGATACTCGATAAATACGTAGATACTCGATAAATAATAAAGTGATTATTATTTTACTGAAAACAAAACAGCTGCTGTTAGTCCCTTTTTATCATCTTGAATGTCTGCTGCATTTGACTTTTTCTTTTTCATTTCCTTTATAGGTTCTGCTTCCTCCATTAGATTCCTAATGTTTCTACTCCCCAGAGTTCTGTCACATTTTATGTATTTTGCCAGGTTGTCTTTTATCTATCTCAGGATTTTCTATGCAGACATTTGCCAAACTCAAACTTCCAGTCTAGGTCTCTCTGAAAGGGAGGGGGACTTGGGGTTAGAGAAAGGACTAGGACAACAAAGCAAGATTTTGAATACTCATCTTAGATACTTAGTTGGACTCCTCTGCATGTCCCACAGGCTTATCAGACCCATATTAGAAAGCAGTGAAGGGACATAGAGAGAAGCCCTAGTGAGGCCCTACTGTGCAACTGGGTGCTCTTTAGCAAATCATTCCCTTCTCTGGGACCTCAGATCCCTTATCTATAAAATGGGGAGATTGAAGTATATCAGTGTTCATTCAAGGGGCACAGTTATTGTTTGGGGCAAGATAATCTTCACTATTTGAAACTGTCCTATAAGGATGTTTAGCATCCCTGATTTAGGCATTAAACACAAATAGACCTTTTATTGTGATCGCCACAAATTGCCTCACATATTTCCAAGCAGCCCTTGTTGAGACCTCTTGAAATCTAGATGATCTTTAAAGTCTGTCCTACTTGCAGTTCTGTGACTTCATGCACTATAATCAAGTTTTCAGTTGTCTTTGCTTTTTCAGAATATTCATGGATAATTGCATTCAGCAATAATACTTAATTAAGAAGGGGGGCTGGAACAGTGGCTCCACGTTACAGCACTTGCCTGGCATGTGCAAGGACCCAGGTACTGGGGGTACCACATACACAACAAAATGTCATGAAAACGAAACCCAGATGAAAACATAAATAAATTTGATTATCTTCCTCCCTGTCTCTCCCCCTCCCTCCCTTACTCCCTCTCTATCCCTCCCTCTCTCTCTCTCTCCCCCTCTCTCTTTAAAAAAAAAAAAATTCTTCAGGAAGGATCATGATGTCAGCCTATCTAGAGGGAAATGGGTTGTGTGGTGGTGGTAATTGAGCTACACATACACACACACTTTTTTTTTGTTTGTTTGTTTTTGCAGTACCCAGAGGTGTCTTACCACTGAGCTATATCCCCAGCCCTTTCTGTATGTTATTTTGGGACAGAATCTCTCTTAATGGACCAGATTAGCCTTAAAGTTGTGATCCTCCTGCCTCAACATCCTTAGTTCCCAGACTTATAGTGTTATAGTCATATGCCACCATGCCCAGCCCCTACTACTGTCCTTATTTACACTCCATCCATAGTCAACCTCTCACAGTTTACCAAAGATGATGTGCTCTTTCATACCTCTGTATCTTTGTAAATATGCTATTCTGTTTGCCTGAAATGCCCTTATTCCATTGTCTCGGCGGCAATACAGCATAGTAATTAAGAACATAGACTCTGGCCAGGCATGATGACACATACGTAATTCTAGCAACTTAGGAGGCTGAGACAGGAGGGTCGCAAGTTCAAAGCCAGCCTCAGCAACTTAGCAAGATCCTGTCTCAAAATAAAAAATAAAAAGGGCTAGGGAATGTAGCTCAATGACTAAGCACCCCTGGGTTCAATCCCTGGTTCAAAAAAATAAAAAACAACTAACCACAACCAAAAAAACCCCACAGACTCTGGAGCCAAATTATTTGCGTTAAGATCCCAGTTCTGGCTTTGCTACTGTGCGTAAATTATTTAATGTCTTTGTGTCCTCATCTATAAATTGGGGATTAATAATACCTATTTAATAAGGTACTGTGAGATTCAAGTAAGTCAGTATATATATAGTGCTTGGAACAGAGTTGACATATAGTAAGTACTGTGCAAGAGTTCTGCTGTTGTTATTATCATTACTTACTGAAATCCTGTTCATCCCTTATGACCGAGTTTAAGAGTTTTCTCTACTAAGAGGCCTTTTCTGACTATGCTTCTCTCCCCCAGATACAGAGCCAATCTAATCAGAGAAGGATGGTCATTCCCTGAGCCATCCTTATAACATAAACAGTGCTCCGTAATTGTACCTCTTTAGGCTGTATTACAGTTGTTTCTTTACATGTGTGTCCCTTGCTACACCCTGAGCTTCTCATAGACAATCTGGATCCATAGCGTGTCCCCTATAGCGTAAACTTTAAAAAAAAAAAAAAGATTTCTGAATGATGAGCTGAGGAAATACAATGATTTTGTGTCCTCAGTACCTAGTACAGGAGTTGGCATATAGTAGGCCACAGTATATTTTTTAATTCTGGTACCAGGGACTAAACCCAGAGGTGCTTAACCACTGAGCCACATCCTCATCCCTTTTTATTTTTTGAGACTGAGTTGCCTAGGGCCTAACTAAGTTGATGAGGGTTGACTTTGAAATTGCAGTCCTCCTGCCTCAGTCTCCCTAACCACTGGGATTATAAGCGTGCGCCACAGTTTATTTTTCTAAATGATCAAATGAACTTAAACAAAATTCTTAGAGTTTTGGTATAGCATATTTTTTTTTTAATAGAGTAGGACAGTGAGAGAGAATCAATTTTTGTTGAGTTTTTCACATGGCTTTCGTTGCTCTAACACTTAGTTGTGTACATGGTGGTGGGGTTTGAACCCGTGTACTCGCACATGCCGGGCAAATTCCGTAACTACTGAGGCACTGCTCCAGCCCCTTGGTATAGCATATGAAATTTTTCCTGTTCTGGCCTAGCATGCAGTTTCACATACCTTGTGGCTGCACATTTACATGAAGACATTCCAGCCACACCTCATTTCTTACCATTCTTCATATAAGCTTGTATCTTTTATGCTGCCTCTAGGACATTCTTTTGACTTGACGCTGGTCCCTTTTTCTGAAAAGGCTTTTCTTTTCTTTTAGAGAGGGACAGAGAGAGAGAAAGACAGAAACAATTTTTATTGAGTTTTTCAAATGGCCTTCGTTGCTCTGAGACTTAGTTGTGTACGTGGTGCTGGGGTTTGAACCTGCGTACTCATGCATGCCAGGCAAGCGCCGTCACCACCAAGTCACTGCTCCAGCCCATCTCCTTTTCTTTTCTTTCTTTCTTTCTTTTTTTTTTTTTTTAAGAAAGAGAGGACAGTGAGAGAGAAAGAGAGAAGCAATTTTTATTTAGTTTTTCATATGACCTTCATTCCTCAGACACTTCGTTGTGTACATGGTTGCTGGGGTTTGAACTGGCATACTCCCGCATGCCAGGCAAGCGGTGTAACCATTGAGCCACCACTCTAGCCCCTCTCCTTTTCTTTTTCTTTTTTCTTTCTTTCTTTTCTTTTCTTTTCTTTTTAAAGAGAGAAGGACAGTGAGAGAGAGACAGGTAGAATCAATTTTTATTGAGTTTTTCACATGGCTTTTGTTGCTCTGACACTTCGTTGTGTACGTGGGTGCTGGGGTTTGAACCCATGTACTTGCGCATGCTGGACAAGCACCGTAACTGCCAAGCCACCACTCCAGCCCTCTCCTTTTCTTTTTAAAAAGTGAATTCCTACTCATTTGTCAAACTACTCAAGAATTGCTTTTCCTGTGAATTAGATTATAAATTCAATGAGTATAGGGACCCTTGAGTATTTTATTTACTGCTATGTCCTTGGACCTAGCATAGTGTCTGGCACATATTAAGTGGTCATTAAATGTTTGCTAAATAAAGGAATATTGAAATGCTTTCTGGGTCCTTTGAGGGAGTTAATCCTTCCTTCTTCAGCACTCTGTCTCTCTCTCTTTTTTTTAAGAGGGACAGTGAGAGAGAGAGGAGAATCAATTTTATTTAGCTTTTCATGTGGCTTTCGTTGCTCCGACACTTTGTTGTATATGTGGTGCTGGGGTTCAAACCTGTGTCCTCGTGCTTGCCAGGCAAGTGCTGTAACCACTGAGCTACTGCTCCAGCCCCCTTCAGTACTCTCTTACTACTTAGTTCAAATATCTGTCATAGCACTTACCTTTCTGTCTTGTAATTATGTAATCACCTGTAGTTTTCTTTGATCCAGTATAAACTCCTGAGGCTTGGGACCACAGTGTCTTATGTTCTAATTCTGCTTCCAGACCTAATGCAGTGCCTGCTACATTGTAGGTCAAATTTATTGAATAAACGATAATCATCCTTATTTTGGCATTCCCTTGTAAGTATTAAAAAAAATTTTTTTTTTAAAGTGAAAGGGACAGTGAGAGAGAGAGAGAAAGAGAATTAATTTTAGTTTTTCATGTGGCTTTCATTGCTCTAACACTTTGTTGTGTACGTGATGCTGATATTTGAACCCATGTCCTCCTGCATTCCAGGCAAGTGCCATAACTGCTGAGCCCACCCTGCCCCATCTCCAGCCCTCTTTGTAAGGATTTTGATGGTAAACTGTTCTATAAATGTTATTATTACTGTAAAGTAACATTTTACCCAGCACTATGCTAGGTAGCGTAGGGAAATTAAGAGAAATTTAAGATCTAAACATAAGCCCTTGTGACTTCCTATAAGGGGATCAAAATTTAAGAAATAACTAATGGTAGAAAATCATATGATTCATTTAGAAATTATCATAAAGACAATGACAGTTAAGAAGACTCAGTGTGCTTTAGTGATCAGAGAAAACTGTATGGCAGGGCACCCTGAGGGAATGAGCTATATGGAGGAAGTATTGGCATATGACCATTCAAAATGGCAGCTGCTGTTTCCTTCTTTTCTTCCTTTTTTTTTTTTTTTTTCTCCCAGTACTAGGGATTCAACCCAGGTCTTGCACATGCTAGGCAAGTACTCCACCACCGAACTACATACTCAATCACCCTTTTAAAAAAATTTTGAGACAGGTTCTCACGGAATTGTCCAGATTGGCCTTACACTTGCAGTCTTCCTGCCTCAGCCTCCTGAGTAGTTGGGATTATAGGCATGTGCTGCCACAGCTGGCTGTTGTTTCTTTTACACATGCATGGTGCTTGCTTTCATGTGTGTAGAATGGCAAAATGAAGGCAAGTTGAGTTAATTATGAATTCTAGACTCTTAGCTAGGTCCTCTCTGCCAAGAGTCTTATTCCCAGATACCAGCATCGTGTTTTAATTCTAAGAATCTATTGAATATCGAAACTTTTGTTTCCTTATCAGTCACACAAGGGGTAACACCTAATAGTACCTAACCTGCAGAATTATTGAGGACTAACTAAATAAATGTATGGTCATAGGGCTGAACATTGTGCCTATTAGTAGAAATTAATTGTTTCCTTTTCTCCAATAAGGAAAAGGAGAGACTCTTAATAGTAAAAGAGCTGAAGATGAAGAGGATGATGATGATGATTGCTACTAACATTTACTGAGTCCATTTTTATGGGCCAAGCATTGTGCTTAGTGCATTACATGTATTAACTTTTTTTTTTTTTTTTTTTTAAAGAGAGAGGGACAGTGACAGTGGGAGAAAGAATCAATTTTTTCTTTAGTTTTTCATGTGGCCTTCGTTGCTCTGAAACTTCAGTGTGTACATGGTGCTGGGGTTTGAACTCGTGTACTTGCGCATGTCAGGCAAGTCAGTCAAGTGCCGATAACCACTGAGCTATCACCCCAGCCTCATATATTAACTCTTTAAGTCTTTGTGACAGTTCTCTGAAATGTATGCTTTTATCATTTACATTTTGCCAATGAAGAATCTACAACACAGAGAAAGTAGTTTGCCTAAGGTCATTCATCTGTAAGTGGCAGAGCTGGGATTTGAACTAGACAGTCTGGATCCATAGTGTGTCCCATATAGGGTAACCTTTAAAAAAAATGGAGATTTCTGAATGCCAAGCTGAGAAAGTATAAAATTCTTGAGATTAGGACCACTGTATTTCTGTTATCAGTATATTGCAAGTAATGCTATAGCAACAAAAGTGATACTCAATAGAGCTCATGTTGTGTACATTTAAATGGTAAAGGTTAATTTGCTTAATCTCTTCTTATTCCTTCAAGGAGAAATGATTTCTGTTGATTGCAATAGCAGACTTTTTTTTTTTTTTTAAAGAGAGGGAGAGAGAGAATCAATTTTGTTTATTTTTTTCATCTGGTCTTTGTTTCTCTGACACTTGGTTGTGTACATGGTGCTGTGGTTTGAACCCGTATCCTTGTGCATGCCAGGCAAGCACGCCAAGATTTTTTTTAACTGAAATATCCTAGAATATGCTTTTTTTGGTTGGGGGGGGGGCGGTGTTCAGCATTTCAGAAATTTCTTTGAATCTTCCCTTATTTTGTAGGACTGAACTAGCCAATATGTTGTCTGCTGCTCCCTCCAGTTGAGTGATGCTCATATTGTTGTTGTGAGTGAATCATTTTCCCTACTGCTTTTGTCAAACCTGATATGCAGCCATCCCCAACTATAAAGACCAGATGGAGAACATATCTTCTTTCTGCCTTAGCTGTGTCACTGCTCATTGCAGCTTCCCCATTGATAGTGTGTGTCCATTTCTCCATGTCCATTTGTATCCAAAATAATTCAGGTAAGAATTTTCAGGCTCATTTTTAGACAGATGTAAGGAAATGTTTTTTCAACATATATAAAGTTCTTTTGCTCTGGAAACAGAGTGCTATTTTTTCCCATTTCTGTCCTAAAATTTCAGATCTGGAAACTGTACTGTACAATAGCTTTGTTAATTGTATTTATTGCGCACTGAGGATAGAGAGAGAAATAACATATTATTGTTTCCCTGAAGTTATTCATAGTCTACTGAAGAAGACAATCTTATTGACCAATGTATGCAGAAAGCATAGAGGCAGTAATAAGAGTCTATACCGTTTACAAAGAGACTCAAATGGTAGTATGGTCAAATGCAGTAAGGAGAAAGAAATATGGCTTCATGGAACAGGCGATGCTAGAGGAAAATTTTAGAAATAAATAGGTGTTTATCAGGCAAAGGAAGAGCATCCTAGGCAAAGGGTGCAAAATAGGCAGCTGCCAATAGTTTGATGTACCTAGAGCAAATGATGAGACCAAAAAGGATATCAGGAGCCAGTTTATGGGAGGCTTTATATACCATACTAAAGAGTTTAAACTTCTGTAGTTCCACATGGTGAAATGATCCGACATGAAATCTTTAACCCAATTCTAATCATGTAGAAATGCTATATAAAAATCTCCAGTACATGGCTAAGTTTAAAGAGGGGGTGAGGGGCACAGTGAGAGAGAAAGAAAATCAATTTTATTTAGTTTTTCATGTGGCTTTCATTGCTCTGACACTTCATTGTGTACGTGGTGCTAGAATTCCAGCCCACATCCTTCCACATGCCAGGCAAGTGTTATAACCACTGAGCCACTGTTCCAGCCCCTATATAGCTAAGTTTGAACAC
Organism: Aplodontia rufa; assembly: GCA_004027875.1. Taxonomy (NCBI): domain Eukaryota; kingdom Metazoa; phylum Chordata; class Mammalia; order Rodentia; family Aplodontiidae; genus Aplodontia; species Aplodontia rufa. Next base: position 25,120 of record PVKS010006380.1, read on the forward strand.
AAGAAAAGAAAATTATTTCTCATGATCCAGGAAGAGGGGAGAAATTGACACCCAAAGCTGTAAATGGGAACTGAAGCTAAATAGTTTCAGGGAATGTTGAAATCAGATGTAATGCTGAGGGGCTGGGGTTTTAAGGCCACTGTCAGGACAAGAGGTAAGGTCTGAGGGTAGCATGATAGCTGACCCCTTACATGAAACTGAAGCCAAATCAGGGCTGCCATGTTTGTGAAAAAGGAGCTAGAAAAGTTCCATGTACCAGTCCAAGAAAACAGTATGAATTTTGTGAACTTACAGTCTTAGAGGGAAGAAGAGTTGACTATAATACATTAGAATCACATACTTCCTACCATGCATGCATATATATAGTTTGAAGTTCACACTGTCTGCAGAGTTAAAAAAAAATTCACATTAAAACTAATCTAGGACTGAAGAGGTGGCTTGGTGGTAGAGCACTTGCTAGGCATGCACAAGGACCCAGGTTCAAACCCCAGCACCACATATATAACTAAGTGTTGGAAAAACAAAAACCAGGTGAAAAAATAAATAAAATTGACTCTCTCCTTTCTCTATCCCCCTTTGCCCCCCTCATTCTGTATTTTAAAAACAAACAAACAAACAAAACAAAACAAGTCTACAACCAGGAAAATCCAGACATTGGCAGAGGCAAATGAGAGATTTCCCTGTTCAGGCACTTCAGTTTGTCGTAAGGAACACAGGATGCCCATGGAAAGTAATCCCCTTTTAAAGATGAACTCATGGTCAAAATATTATAAGCTTTATAGATTCTCCATTTCAAGAGGTAGAGATAAGATAACAATGTGAAAAAGACTTTAAATGAAACGTGTTTAGAATGTTCACAGAGATAAGGAAATGAACCAAAATCATAAGAACAGATAGTATGAAAAGAGCACAGGCAGGTTTGGAGGAGAAAAAAACTTGTCCTATGAAAAACTGTATTAGTTAGGAAAGAAACATTGTTGAATGTTTAAAAGTAGACAAGCCATAGCTAATGATGGAATTAGTGAATTGGCATCTAGATCTGAGGAAATATTTAGATTACATTGCAAAGAAATAAAGAGACAAAAATGTGAAAGAAAATATGTAATAAGAGTTTTTTAAATAAAGGCTTGTGAGGAGAAGACAGATATAGATTTCATTGAGTTTATATCTTAAAAATTATAAAGGTTGGGGGTTGAAGCGGTGGCTCAGCAGTTATGGTGCTTGCTCAGCATGTGCAGGTATGCGAGTTCCAACCCCAGCACCACGTATACAGTGAAGTCTCGGAGGAACAAAGGCCACATAAAAATTAGACAGGTTGGTGGCTCAGTGGTTATGGTGTTTGCCTGGCATGCGCAAGTATGTGGGTTCAAACCCCAGCACCACGTACACAACAAAAGTGTCGAAACAATGAAGGCCATATGAAAAACTGAATAAAAATTGTTTCTCTTTCTCTCTCTCTCTCTCTCTCATGGTCCCTTTATCTTTAAAAAAATTATGAAGATAAACATTAAAATGAAATAAGGTGTCTAAAGAAGAAATAAAATTAAGGAAAATTCAGTCTTAATTAGAAAGGTAAGAAGGAAGGAAAAAAAGAATGCCTAGTTATTAATCAGTAAACATACTAAGTACAGATGGACTAAACATACCTATTAAAAAAGAGATTGTTGGGGCTGGAGTGGTGGCTCAGCAGTTTCTGCACTTGCCTGGCAAGCACGAGGACCGGGATTCAAACTCCAGCACCACGTACACAACTAAGTGTTGGAGCAACGAAGGCCATGTGAAAAACTAAATAAAGTTGTTTCTTTCTTTCTCTGTCTCTCTCACTGTCCTCTCTTTAAAAAAGAGAGAGAGAGAGAGATTATTGGTTGGATAGTGGTAGGGGAGCAAAATAAAGTAACCATAGGCTATTGAAAATATATTGACCCAGAAAAATGGAAAGTAAAGGGATAGAAGATATACAAAAAGCTGTTAAGCAATATTTGTAACAGGAAAAATATAGGGAAAGAAATCTTAACTATCCACAGATTTCAAAATTCTGAAGACATTTATATAAAAAAATGAAATACTATCTAATACCACTAAAATGGACTAATGGGTTTGTATGTATCAGTATTGATAAATCAAGAAAATTTGTTGAGTGAAAGAAGCCTGATATTTTTACCTTTTCCTGTTGAAAATATCCCTTTATTGCTGTGTGGCTTAGGAATCTGAGGCAAAAGGATCACAAGTTCAGAATCAGCCTTAGTAATTTCATGAGGCCTAAAGAATTTAGTAAGATCCTATCTCAAAATAAAAAATAAAACTGGTTGGGAATATGGCTCAGTGGTTTAGCACCTCTGAATGCTTGGTACCAGACAAAAATTATATATGTATATACATATATAAGTTTTTTATAACACTTAACACTAATAATACTGTTTTATATTATAAAGGTCATAGAAAGGAACTTTGTCTCAATTTTGACGAAGGCCCCTAAAGGCTGAGAACAAAGCAGCAGGAATCAAATGGTGTTCCCGAATGAGATTCTGGATCATCATGCAGAACTTGGGAAGGCAGTAATGTATAGCCAGTTTTGGAATCCTGAAACCATCATCCACCATAGGCTCTAAAAAAGGTTGAAGTTAAAAGAATAAGGAAGATATCCTGGCGACTTAGGTGGATGACAAAGGAGTATTGCAAGTTCAAAGCCAGCCTCAGCAACTTAGTGAGACACTGTCTCAAAATAAAAAATAACATAAAATAAAAAGGACTGGGATTGTGGCTCAGTGGCAAAGCTCCCCTGGGTTCAATCCCTGGTACCAAAAAAAAAAAATAAATAAATAAATAAAGAAGAAGAGAGAAGGAAAGAGAATTCCTGCAGATGAAGTGAGAGTACTGTAGTAGTTTCACTTGGAGAACCTGACTTCAAGCAGTGGGTAGACACAGAAATCAGACCTGTGCTTAAGAAAATCCAAAGACAGAGAGTGACTAACTGATGCCAGAGGGAGAAGTGACTGCACTGGGAAGGTTGTTACTCTTGGAAGTTTTTAGGACAAAGATGTGGGCGATCATGGGAGAAAATGCTGGCTGGTGTGGAGTTAATTAAAGTGGCTGGGTTTAAGGAATTTTTGGAAGGACAGTGGGACCCCTACAAAGAGTCTTTGTGAAGTAGGTTGCCAAAAACTGGGGATTTAGGGGAGGACTTGTAAGTGGCTGGCTGGAAGAAGCATTGCCCACATTATGGGTACCAAAAGTGAGATCTCAGCAGTGAGAGCTCTCCAAGGAACTACAAAAGCCACCCTGAGAGAAAAAGAAAGAGTCAACTTCAAGTATCTGCCAATTCAAAGAGTACTAAAACCTGACTGGCATACTTTCACAACAAAGTAAAACTTTTCCTTTCCTCTCTGTTTCCCAGCTTTGAACATGGATAGATGGGAAACCAAAGCAAACAAGCGTATTGGGGAAGAGAAGAAACCAAATCTGGGAAAAAGAGGAGTCAAACACCCTCCTCCCACCATGGTCTTCTAGACTGGAAGCATACCTCAGCCAAGGGAAGAAGATGAAACTTTTAGATGGTTGCTTTTTATCAAATTACCATGTTGAAAATGCATATTGCAAAGTACACAAATCCTAAGTATACATAAGAAATTTTCACAATGTGAACACATTATTAGCACTCAGATCAAGAAACATTACCAAGGTCCCAGAAGCATCCTATACCCCTTTCTTATTCCTAGCTGCCCATGTTCCCAGGGTAGTAATGATCCAAGACAAGATTTTTTATTTTGTGTTTATAAAGGAAACTGTTTTTGTTTGCCACTTCTTTAAAAAAAGTTCTTAGGGCTGGAGTGGTGGCTTGGCGTTTATGGTGCTTGCCTTGCATGCGTGAGTGCTTGAGTTCAAACCTCAGCACCACATATACAACAGAGTGTTAGAGGAATGACAGTCACATGAAGAGCTAAATGAAATAATTGCTTCTCTTTTTCTCACTGTCCCTGTCTCTCTTTAAAAAAAAAAAAAAAGTTCTTAGTTGAAATACTTTAAAAACTACAGAAAAGTTAGAATACAGTACGAAGAACTTCCCATCTCCTTTACTCATGTTCCTTAATTTGCTAATATTTTTCACTTAATGGGAAAATGCATATCAATTTTAAGATGGTAATTTATTTTGTGAATGGAAGAACGAAAATGAGCTTGATGAAAGATGTAAAGGGACTTAAATTTTATAATTTTTAAAAGATAATCAAATTTTATTTAGTTTTTCACGTGGCTTTTGTTGCTCCAACTCTTTGTTGTGTACGTGGTGCTGAGGTTTGAACCTGCATCCTCATGGGTGCCAATTAAGCACCATAACTACTGAGCCACTGCTCCAGCCCCATTTTATAATGTTGTGTTATTATATGAGGAATGGCAAAATATTAACCTTTTTTCATTATAAGTAGTGAGTTACTTTGAACCTTTGTGAGTGAAGTTTTTAAAAATTCTTTCAAAAAGAGTTTTCTCCTCTAGGCAGTAGGGAATTATTGAAGCATGCTTTTTATTGTTGAAATAAACATTCCTTTATGACTTCTCTGCTCTCTGTCCATGCTTGTGAATTAAAACTCTTAAGTGAGCTGTAAGGTTGATTCACTTCAGCATCATTTTTCTTTTCTTCTCTTCCTTATTACCTCTCACAGCTAAGTGCCCAGTGGTGTTTGAAATGGTAAGATTAAAACTTGCACTTTTCCTAATAGATGCAACTCTCTTTCTGATTTGCAGTAAGCAGGACATGCTTTTAAGCAATTACCCATCATTTGGGGCCATCAGACACACTGTGCTTTGTTTCAGGTCATAATCAATAATTCATATGTCAATAGGAGCCCCATTAGCTCAGGTGAAGGCAGATGTCTTTCTAATGAAAATGTTCCATTTTCCAAATGACTTTTCTTTTTCTCAGAGAGTTGTGGTTGTAGAAGACATAAAAAGATGGAAAACTATGTTGGAGCTTCCTGATCAAACCAAAGAGAACCTAGTTGAAGCCTTACGAGAATTAAAGAAGAAAATACCCTCCAGGGAAGTATTGAAATCAACGAGAGTGGGTATGTTCCTTCTGTATTTCATGAAAAGTACTTCTTCTTTGTCTCTGTTATTCCTGCTTTCTTCCTTCCTTCAGATCTTAAGCTATCTGTCCTATTAATGCTTTTCAAATTCTCTGGATAAGGACCATTGTTTAAAAAAATTCTTGGGCCTGGAGTGGTAGCTCGGTGGTTATGACATTTCCCTGGCATGTGCAAGAACACAGATTCGAACCCCAGCACCACGTACACAAGGAAGTGTCGGAGCAATGAAAGCCACATGAAAAACTAAATAAAACTGATTCTTTCTCTCTCTCTCACTGTCCCTTTCTCTTAAAAAAAAAAAATTCTCCATTGGTTGCACCCAATACTTTTGTAATATGTAATAACATTTACCGGAAGAATGAAATTAAAATATACCAAACACGAGCCCCAATTTTTTTTTTAGATTCAGCAGATATAGAATTGCTATAAAAGTTTCTAAAGGCCTCCATTCAATTTCTATACTGACTTCATAGATTGGTAATGCAGTGATCTATCAATATCATTTTGAGTGTACCTGATGCTGGGTATGCAAAAATGAATAAGATATGGTTCATGACCCCAAGGAACTTAAGATTTGGTAGACAGGATAAGCATGTAGACAAATGGAAATAATGAAATACTCTAGGATATAGATGACCATTCTGACCTGGACTATTAGCTGGCACAAAGGACAAAACAGTCACTTAAATCTGAGGAATTCAGAAAAGGCTTCATTGAGGAAATGACATTTCAGTTAAATCTTGAAAGAAACTTGGCTTTTCTATCTTGAGTAGATAGAAAGCCTGATTTATTTAAAAACAACAACGAAAAACTATAGCAACATTTGTCACTGTGTCATTTACTGTAGCTTTAGAGACGTTTCAAAGGTAAGTGAGGGATTATGTTGAATTGTCATTTTAGTACAGTACACAACTGTAGATAATATGCAGGGGAGGGCCAACATGTGTTCCTCAAGCTGCTCCCACTTCCCCAGGGAGTCCAGGGCAGTCATTCACAGCTGCTGCTCTTGCCCTCAAGAGTGCAGCCATTGCCTTGTCTGCCTCCCCTTGACCTCTTGTTTCTGAGAAGCTGGGGAGAGAGCAGCTTCAGACTGGCACTAACAGCTGGGAAGAGCTGTTTGAAATCCCAAGGGCGTCCCCCAAGAGTTTTAGAGTTGCACCCCTGTAATATAAACCAGAATCTGAGAAAATTAGATGCTTAAAGAACATAAAACCGTATCATTCTAGCCAAAAAGATTCTCCCATCTGCTGCTAGATTTTCTGTCTTTATAGGTTGCGGTCACTAGAGGGCAATAAGACCATTCATTTGAAAGGTTAAAATATTTTCACCAGTAGAGGGTACTAGTGATTAATATTTATGACATGTATATATGTACATTTGTGTATGTGCATGTTCATATTTAGGCATATATCACAAATACCACATCTGATCAGATCTTAAATATCAATATGGTAAGCTGGACTTGTCCTACAAATGCAGAACAGATGATAATTTTTAAATGTCTTTTCTGTCTGGCCTTGAGTACAATTGTGCATGTGTTTTCAAGAGTGGGTGTGTCTGAGCTGGACGTGGTGGCACATGCCCTGTAATCCCAACTACTTGGGATACTGAGACAGGAGGATCACACGTTTAAGGCCAGCCTGGGCAACTTAGCAAGACTGTCTCAAGATAAAAAATAAAAAAGAGTTAGGGATATTGCTTAGTGATGGAATGCCACTGAATTCAATCCCCAGTATTAAAAAAATGGGTATGTCTGATGTTCAGAGATTTCATTCCTAGAGTCATAATGAAACTACAAGAGGGTTTGACTTAAGAATTGCTGGAAACCATCCAACTTTTTTTTTTTTTTTAAGAAAGAGGGACAGTGAGTGATAGAAGGAAAGAAGCAATTTTTTATTTAGTTTTTTCTTGTGACTTTGTTTCTCCAACACTTTGTTGTGTATGTGGTGCTGGGGTTTGAACCCGTGTCTTCATGCATGCCAGGCAAGCACCATAACCACCAAGCCACCGCTCCAGCCCCTCCAACTTTTGAACCTTGATTCTTTTCCAAACCTTCCCTAAACTTGAGGTTATTTGGAATATGGGGATTTCTTGGTTCTTTTATAATTATGTGAGTTGCAATGTCTAAGATTTCATTTGGATCATTGCCTGAGAAAGTTTATAGTCTCTAGGCTTTAGCTTTCCTGCCTGTCACTGTGCTGTGTGTTGTAAGGAACAAATATTTATTGAATATATGCTTTGTGCTAAGAATTATGCTAACATAATAAGAGAGACAGGTATTCTTCCCTTTTTGGGAAGATAGATAATAAAAGATAGATTTTTTTTTTTTAAGAGAGAGGGACCGTGAAAGAGAGAAAGAGAGAATCGATTTTATTTAGTTTTTCATGTGGCCTTTGTAGCTCTGAGACCTCATTGTGGTGCTAGGGTTCGAACTCGGGTCCTTATGCATGCCAGGCAAGCTCCATAACCTCTGAGCCACTGCTCCAGCCTGAAAGACATATTTTAATGAGATTTTGTCATACAATGTGATGAGCACTCTGATGATGGGGAGAAATTAGCCAAGTGCATATAAATGTTAAGAGTAAAGTAAGGGCTGGAGCTGTGGCTTGGCGGTTGCTGCCCTTGTCTGGCATGTGTGAGGACACAGGTTTGAACCCCAGCACCATGTACACAACAAAGTATCAAACAATGAAGGCCACATGTAAAACTAAATTTAAAAAATTGTTTCCCTCTCTCTCCCACTGTTCCTCTCTCTTAAAAAAAAAAAAAAAGAGTAAAGGAGGTGTTAAAGAATGTGTCACGTGGAGGGTACATCATGTAAGTTGTACAGAGGATGGAGGTGGGATAAGACGTGGTGTATTGCAGAAACTCAAAGAAGTTTGGTGTGTTTGAAATATAACATGCTAGAGAGAGAGAGTGGCAAGAAGTTAGGCTGGGTAGAGTCTGGACCAGATGGAAAAGGCTCTTCATAAGTCATTCAAAACTGTTTGGGCTTGGCAATGTTTCAGTTGCCATCACTGGGTAAAAATTACCCATAATTTAACTGCTTAAGACATTATTATTTCACAGTTTTTCTGAGGGTCAGCAATCTGGGAGCAGCTTATTTGGGTGATTTTGGCCCAGGATGTCTTTTAAGAGGTTGTAATCAAACTTGACTGGGGCTATAATCATCTGAGGCAGGACCAGGCCTTGAGGATCTGCTTCTAAAGTGGCTCCCTCACAGGATTGCTCGCAGGCGGCCTCAGTTCCTCATCATGTGGGCTTTTCCTTAGGACTGCTCTTTACATGGCAGCTGGCTTTCCCCAGAGCAGGTGATCCAAGAGAGAACAAGAAAGCTAGAGAACAACCCAGAGGGAAACCAAGTTTCTTTTATAGCCTAATCTCAGAAGTGTTACGCTGTCACTTCCATCACATTTTGTTGGTGTCCATACAGTTTGAAAGGGAACTACAGTGTGTGAACATAGGTGAGAATTACAGATTGATTAGTGCAGCATGTACTTCTTTTTATTTATCCTAGATATATTATACTTCCTAGACCTGCAGTTGTTGAAAATTTATAGCCATTATCTCTTCAAAAGTGCCTCTCTTATATTCTCTGCTCCCTCTTCCTGAAATTCTACAACCAGAAGATATATTAAGCTATGCTTCATATTCTTTAGCTTGTGTGTTCTATTTTTCATCTTCTGGTCTCTCAGTTTTCTAGGTAATTCCTTCAGATACGTGTCTTCCAACATGCTAATTCTTCAGCCGACTCTAATGTACTATTTAACCCATTCATTGAATTCTTCTCTGTTTTCCATTTTTGTTGGCTTTTTCTTTCCCCTATATTTGGCTTTTGTCAATGCTATTTGCACATTCTTTTGATTGTGCCTTTTATTCCTTGAAACATTTACTACATAGATCTTCTGTACATTTCAACTGACTATTCTAACATTTGTATGTTCTAGAGGGTTTAAATCTGTTATTTATTGTTTCTGCTCTCATGATGCTTGCTTTCCCACATGCTTGTTGGGTTTTAGTTGTGAGCTCATTATTTTGTTTCAATCTAGAGACATTCTATGGAGTTAAATTGGAAATGCTTCCCTCTAAAGAGGATTAGTTCTTCTTTTGTTCTGTCAGTTGTTAGGAGCCTCCTCTAACCCTAACACACCTCTCAAGGATCCTACTTCAGAATGGCAATACCACTATTCGCTCTTGTACTTTATCATTGACCAGCTAAGTATTTCGGCAGCATTGCTTTTGGTGTCAGCCCTGAGGATAGCCTCACCTCTCCCTGAGCCTACTCTTCTAGACTCTGCTAACTTTTTGGTTGGTGGAAATAAGGTAGTTTGTATCCAGGATCTAATTGTATTGTAGTGAAAGGGTAGCTTTCATCCACCATAAAGCCTGAGAGATTGCTCTTTATCCTAAACATAATAATATAATTGAAGAGTTTTGAATGGATGGGTGACAGATTCAACTTTTCATTTTTTAAAAAATCTATCTGGTTGGCATGTGGGAAAGGTGTTGGAGAGACACAATCCTAGAGGTGGGGAGCTAAGTTAGGAAGCTAATAAACTACCTGGATAATACATTAGGGTGACCTAGATGGAGTAGTAGTCATGAGGATGCAGAAATGTAGTTGGAATCAAGAGATATACATGTAATAAAATTCTGAGATTGATTGGATGTTGGGAATGAAGGAAAGGAAGTTAAATAAAGGTTGAGGCCTGAGTTTCAGATATAGGCAAGTGTTTGGGTGGTGGTATCACTCATTGTGATAGAGAACAGCAGTTTGGAAGTGGGGGAGGTGTAGGATATACATGGCCAATACTAAGGAAAGATTATAACTATATACTTGGGAGTCGTTGTTAGCATATGGCTAGGAATTGAGGCCATCAAAACAGATAAGCTTGCCTAGGAGGAATAGATAAGAAAAACAAAAAGCCAGGTCCAAAATCCTGAAGCACGCTAATATTTAAGGGACTTGAAGGAGACTGAGAAAGTGTGAGCAGAGAAACAGAAGGGAAACATGAGAATGCTGTCATGGAATGCAAAAGAAAGAGTGTTTTCAGCAGGAGATTGGACAGCAGTATCCATGGTTTCCTATAGGCCAAACAACAGTCTAAAAATGGCATGTGGATTTTGCAAAATGGTCATTTAATAATCTTGGTTAGGACAGTTTCAAAGCAAGGTTAGGGGCAGAAGCTTGAGGAGCAAGGAAGAGGTACAGAAACGAAACAGAGAAAATGGCTCAAGTTTGCTATTGGAAGAAAAGAGTGATATGATTAAAGGAATGGAGATTGATGAAAGTTCTGGTTTTTAAGATAGGAGAGAAATTTAATATGTTGAATGCTAATGAGAAGGATTCAGAGAGTTAATGCAGGAGAAAGATAACATGGTAAGGTCACTAAATTGTTAAGATTGATGAGTAATATGATACTTAGCAAGAAACTTGGATCCTCATTTGATCTTTTTAATTTAGAACCTAGAATCATTCATTTATTCATTTGTTCAGCACATATTGAATACCTTCCATGTACCATTTCTTATGCTGAGTACTGGAAGATAATGCATGGTTCATGTTTGTAAGTTACTCACATTCTCTCTGAACAAATAAGGAAATAGGGATGTAATTATGATTGGCATGTGAAAATACTAGCATCAAGGCACTAAAGTCTGTGAGAGTGCAAGGGACACAGTGACTGCTTCTCTTTGAAAAATTGAGAAGGGTTTTTATAGAGGAAGTAGAATTTTGCTTAGTTAAATTGAGATCCAGCTCATTGCAAGCGGAAGCATGAGTAAAAGAATGGAGGCTTAAAGGTCCTGAGAACAACGTCTTAGAATCTGGGATGCATGACCAGGATAGGAAAGAGTGGATAGAGATGGGGCCTGCTTAAAAAAACTTAAAACCTGGCCAATTGAGTCTGGACTTTATGCCAGATACCAGCGTTCTGTAGTGTGTCTTTCTTAGAACTCTGATACTGTGAGGTGTCTCTTGAAAAGAGGGTTCTGGGGTTCAAGTAAGCTTCAGAAATGCTGCATTACTATCTCCTCTGTCTTAAAGATTTTCAGTGTACTTTCTCATGTAATAGGCTCGGAGAAATCCCACAGTAAAGAAACCTGGCCCAGGAGTGTGACATAGTTGGAGAGTGCTTGCCTAGCATTTGTGAGGCCCTGTGTTCGATCCCCAGCACCTCAAAATAAGAAATCTGTTTAATTTTGTTTCACCTAAGGTTTTGCAGTGAGCTCTTTTATTTTTTAATGGAATATCTATTAGCAACCTATAAACTGAAAACAGTTACTGGAACCAGTTAGTTGAGTGGTTGGTTTTTTTTTTTTTTTTTTTTAGTTGTTATTTGTTTTTTTAAGAGAGAGAGGTACAGTAAGAGAGAGAAATAGAGAATCATTTTATTTAGTTTTTCTTGTGGCTTTCATTGCTCTGACACTTTGTTGTGTATGTTGTGCTGGGGTTCAAACATGCATCCTTGGCGCATGCCAGGCAAGCACTGTAACCGCTGAGCCATCGCTCCACCCCCAGTTAGTATTTTTAAGCTATAGAATGATATGATTAGAGTTTCTGATGATCAAGAGAAGAATGTGGAAGAGAGGAGTGATATAGAGAAAGGGAGGTGAGGTAGGAGGTCATCTCAACATTCATTCAACTAATATTTGAATATTAAATGCATGACCTGTGCCAGGCACTGTTCTGGATACCCATGACCAAACCTGGTAAACACCCGTACCCTTGTGAGGTTCACCTTCTAGTGAGGGGGCAGGCAATAAATCGGAAACATAAGTAAATTGTGTAGTTATGTACAAGATGACTATTGCTGTGGAAAAGGGAAAAGGTAGAGCAGGTGCAGGGGGTGATGGATATGGGTGGGGTGGTCAGGAGTAGGTCTCATGGAGAGAATGACATTTGAACAAACGCTTGAAGGAGGTGAAGGAGTAAGCCCTGGGACAAGGCGTGGCTCTGGTCATTGAGGTGAGATATGATGAAAGCACAGAGGACTGAGAATGGAGAAGAGAAACAGCTCCTTAGACCTTCTCAGGGAGAATGGACTAGATTTGGCAAGGATTAACCATAGTGCCCTGTACCTCTCACATTGCTACCATCATTATTCTCTGTACTGGCTCTTTCTGCCTTCAGACATATGCAAATCTTTCCTCCTTTTATAACCAAATTCCTTTAAAAATGATCAATACATACAACTCCCATTTCTAGCCTTCCCTCTGTTTATTAAAACCTTTCCAAGCTGGCTTCTCCCACAGTCTCTCAGGAAATGAGTGATTTCATTCTATCCAAATCCAATGGTCTTGTCTCAGTTCTCATCTTCCCGGAACTGTGAATCTGAGACCATTGGTTATTCCCTTTGCTGTTGACATAAACGACACTGAACTGGTTGCTGATTCTCTATTTTTAAACCGTTTCCTTCTTAACCCTTATCTCAGTTTGTAATGGTTGATTTAATTATTTACTTCTTAATTTCTTACTTGCTAGGCAATACCTCCGTGCTGGCAAGACCATGCTATTTTATTCACCAATATATTTCAAACATTAGTGTGACACATGACAGGAATTCAATATATGTTAGTTAAATGAGTGAAAAACAAGAAGGTTGGACAGGATTTTCTTAACTCTTCTGGCCTTCCATCTCTCTATTTCTTTAGTCATGTCCTCTCTCCCCTCACATGAGGTCAGACATGAGTTACCATGGAACTCAACCTTCAGTCTTGTGCTGCTCTTTAGAGCACTTAGGGAGCTTGTCCTCTTCTCCGACTTAATTTAGGCCTTAATCCAGGCACCTCATAGATGTGCATCTCCTGTCTTAATTCATTTATGAATCTTAGATTTTTAGAAAGATTTTTCCAATTTACATTTCTATAATTTTCCTAAAATCTTATTAATCTAAAAGTAAAAGTCACCTTGTTTTCGTGTACTTCGTAGAATGAATTGTTTACCATGTGTTTCTTCGTATTTTGTTGCTTTGTTTTTTTTTTGGTAAGTAGTTTGTGTTCTTTGTCCATTTACTATATGGAGATCTTATAATTTTCTTATCTATTCCTATGAATTCTATAAATCCATTTGACTGCTTCAGTTTAGAAAAAAGGAAACTGAGACCCAGAGAGTTGAAATGACTCATCTAAGGCCACAGAATCAATTAGGACCAGAGATGCAATGAGAACCCACATCTCTTGGGGCGGAGTTCCTTCCTAGTTAGCAGAGTGCATTGTGCCCCGGACCCCAGCCATATGTCTTTATTTTATTGGCCCTTCTCTATGGGTTCTACCATCTGTTCAAACTTAACCTCCTTCAAATCAGAATTTAGTGCTTTTTCTTTTGTGCCTCAAATGGTAATTTTCACCTAGTGTTTCCATTTTAGTTTCCCTAGCATTTTGTACTGACATAAACTTTTTTGGTGGTGATAGCAGGAAGCTGGAGATATGGTATTGAAGCTCAGAAGAGAAATTTATACTAAAAATACATATTTGGAAGTCATTTTCCAGGAATCTTGCTTAAAATTACTTAAGTGGATGAATTCTCTGAGTAAAAACGAAAGAGTAAGGTGCTAAAGGACTGAATCTGGGAGATAATGCACATGGGGAAGTGGGAGAAGAGGAGCAGCCAGTGGAAGAGAGAGGGAATGTAGTCAGGGCAGTACAGTGACTGCAAGCCAGGGAGGAGAGCATTTTTGAGAGCCAGGAGAAATGAGTGGCCTCAGTGTTCCTAGGTTATACCCAGATCTCCACAGTAAATGATCAAAGAACACAAACTACTTACAAAAGAAAGAAAAAGGGACAAAGTACCAACTAGGAAAAAGCCTTTGGGCTTGGTAGTTATAGGGCATCTGTGAGTTTAAAGAGTATAAAAAAGGGGCTGGAGTGGTGGCTCAGTGGTTTCAGCGCTTGCCTGGCAAGCACGAGGACCCGGGTTCAAACCCCAGCACCACGTACACAACTATGTGTTGGAGCAACAAAGGCTATGTGAAAAACTAAATAAAGTTATAAAAAAAAAAAGAGTATAAAAAAGCCAGTGGGTAAGGGATATCGAGCAAACAGCTGATGAGGCAGTGGGATTAGGCCTTGAAATCTCAGCCTGGTAAGCAGGCAGGTGCCACTTTGCAGTACTGTACATGTAAATATTATGGGGAAAGTTTTATGTCAGTCAAATGGATCCAATTTCAGAGATGCTTTATTTTCATTTATGATTGGTTAACAACAAAAAAAAATTTATAAAGTGCTTTCACATCCCATATAACAGTTCTGTAAAGTGTATGTAACTTTTTTCTCCATTTTTAAAGTGAGAACCCTGAAGCTTGGAGAATTTAAAAGTAACTTACCCCAAGTTAGATAACCTAAATAAATGACAGTGTGAAGATGTTCGTATGCTATGTCATGCTGTCTCCTGAAATCTAACAATGCATAAAAGGCGAAAGTCAAGGTGTTGGCAGCTCCATTTTCTTGCCTTTTCCATTTACCAGAATCTGCCTGCATTCCTCGGCTTGTGGTCCGCTTTGTCCATCTTCAAAACCAGCACTGATAACTCAAATTCTTCTCACATCTAAACTCTCTGGCCCACCCTTCTGTCTCTCTGGTTCTTTAACCTTAATCACATCTGCAAAGCCCGTTTTGTCATGTAAGATAGCATAGGCACAGATTCTGAGGATTCATGCATGGACATCTGCTAGAATCATTATTTTGCCTACCACAGTCCTCAAGTTATGCCACGCTGTTTCAGGCTTTTATGCTTTTGTTCAGTCCACTTCTTGTGCCAGTCTTGCCCCCTTAAGTTATTGTGAAGACTAGGATAAACATTGTCTCTTTCTCTTCTGCTCTTTGGAGTTCCACCCGCAGTGTTATCTTAGGACCTGTATGTAACACTTCCATGCATCTGTGTATTTAGTCGTTGTCCTCTGTGCTTAAGGGGAACCTCCTTCCTGGAGCTCCTTATTGCGGGGCTATGTCTGGTTCAACATTCTAACCCAGTGCCTGGCATAGGGCCTGGTACATGCTTAGTAGTTGGTAATGTTTGTTAAATGAGCAAGAGACTACTTTCTGCTGGGAATTTGTCTTAACAATGCTGGGATAAGAAACCCCTTAACCTTAAACCCAGGGGACCTGACCCAGGTCATAAGACTAGCCAGTGGCATTGCTCACTTTAAAACATAAACTTCATGGAGCAAATAATGACTTTTTGCAGATCATTAACTTCCTTGATGTAGCTACTGACCAACTTGTGACCTTGGGGAAAGGTCATGGAGCCTCATTTTTTTTTTTTTTTTTTTCATCTGAATCAGGAGAAGGTAGGGACTGTCTGATCACCAGAGGCAATAGTATGGGGTTAAAGTAGGAACTCTGGAGCCAGACTACCTGTGTGTACTTGACCCTGTCCCTGCTTTTTACCATGCTTCCTAAGTTACATTACCTCTCAGCACAATTAACAACCCTACTTCATAGGGTTGATCTGAGGATTACCTGAGTTCAGATATGTAAAGTATTTAGTTGCATTGGCAAACTCACTGATGTTACTGTGAAATTCCCTTTGTGATCTAAAATTTACGATTCAGTTTTTCTAGGAGGGGGTCCCTCAAATCCCTTCTTGTCTCTTTTCTTGCTCCAAATGGATTGCTTTTCTCCATCTCATTCTTTGGAGTCTTCCCTCCTGCCAACAAGTCTTGTATCTCCCTTGGGCTCTCTTCCTTCCTCAGCTTGTTTCCCTGGCAGAGCCTCTGACTGGTCTGGGCATGGCTCTTGTGGGAGTATCTGTGGGATGTACTGGCCCCTGCAGGCCAAAAGCAGCAACTCTGCTGCCCCTGCATGAAAGTTGAAGCTTTCTCTCCTTTGTCCTGCTGGTTTGAGAAAACCAAGAAGGTACACAACATTATCTCAACAGAGCCTTATTGAATACTCTACGTGCCAGTCCCTAATAATACGGAATTCCAGGCTCTTGGGTGTTCAGTGTAGGCTCAGGAGTGAGGCTACTATGTTCAGATCCTGGCTTCCATACATATTAGCTGTGAGACCTTGAGCAAATTACTTTGCTGAGCTTCTCATTGGTAAAAGGAGAGATAACAGTGGTATTCAATTCATTATTTAGTCATGAATTAAATTATATAATTCATATAAAGCAGGAAGAATTTTCAGCAATGGGTAAGAATTAGAGACATTTTTCATTTTCTCAATACTTTTGGATTCCTTTCTTTGTAGTATAGTCTATTATTTTGTTTGCAGTTGTGTGATTTTTCCCAATCAGCTGCATCCATATCCAAATGTGAGTACAAACAATTTGAAAGCTAAATGTAGATCCTTTTTTATTTAAATTGGGTTTTTTTGGTTTTTTTTCTGAAGAGAGGGACAGTAGGGGCTGGAGCAGTGGCTCAGCGGTTATGGCGCTTGCTTGGCATGTGTGAGGACGTGGGTTCAAATTGCAGCACCATGTATACAACAAAGTGTAGAAATAACAAAAGCCACATGAAAAACTAAAATTGATGCTCTCTTTCTCTCACTGTCCCTCTCTCGTTAAAAAGAAATAGAGAAAAGAGGGACAGTGAGAGAAAGAGAGAGAGAAAGAATCAGTTTTGTTTAGTTTTTCATCTGGTTGTCATTGCTCTAACATTTTGTTGTATATGTGGTATTGGGGTTGAAACCTGTGTCCTCACACATGCCAGGCAAGCACCATAACCACTGAGCCACCACTCCAGCCTTATTTAATGGTTTTGATTCAGTTCAGCAAACATTTATTCAGTGTTCCTTCTGTACGTGGCCCTTTTCTGGGAACTGGGAATATAACTTGGAATAATGTACAGGTTCTGCCCTCAAGATGTTTACAGTTTTGAGGATAAAATGTACATTTACATATTCTAGATAGGATTGGGGATGTAGCTCGGTGGTAGCTCATTTGTCTAGCTTGCATAGCCGTGGATTCCATCCCCGGCACCACAAAAATTAAATAAATAAACATTTTAGATAGAGGGCACAATAAGAGCTATGGCACAGAAATATGAGAAAGCCAGACAGCATCACCCAAAACAGGAACATACAAGCTACTCTCTGTATCTAAACTTAGTGCATGGGGAATAGCGGGGTGGAAACAGAAAGAGGACAATATGGCATAAGGTAAGGTCAAAGAGGTTCCAGGACCTCCAGGACTTTAGTGCTTTGCTTAGAAATTAACTTGACAGCAGTAGAGAACCACTGAAGGATTTTGGGTAAGGGATTGATATGATCAAAAAAAAATTTTTTTTAAGAGAGAAGGACAGTGAGAAAGAGAGAGAGAATCAATTTTTATTAAGTTTTTCACATGGCTTTTGTTGCTCTGACACTTAGTTGTGTACGTGGGTTGCTGGGGTTTGAACCTGTGTACTTGCACATGCTGGGCAAGCGCCGTAACCACCAATCCACTGCTCCAGCCCCAGATCAAATTGTTTTTAAAAGATCATTTTGACTTCAGTAGGAGGATGAATTGAAGAGGGCCAGATTAGGGACAAAGACTGATCAGTAAATTTTTGCAGTAGACCAGTGGAGAGAGGTGATGAAAACCTGAATCAGGGTTATGAAAATGGGTAGGGAGGTGAAGAGGAAGTGGGAAAGATACAGATACCGATAAAGAAGTGGGTCTGTATGACTTGGAGTGGTTGAATAAATGTAAGGACGAGAGAAACGGTGGAGCATGAAGTGATGGTTGGGTTGTAGTGCCATCATGTGACAAGAATTGCAGAGTTGTTCAGTAGGGGACTGGGTATTTGGGTCTTGTACACAGTGGGAACCTTTGACTAGAGAGAATAACTCGAAGTTGTGTGCTTGTAAGTCGAGGTTGGACTAAGGACAGTGCTGGAGCTCGAATAATTAAGGGGTGAGGAAAGGATCAGCAGCCATCAGAAGATATAGAGAAGGAAGAAGAGAACCAGGTAGTTCAGAAAGCAGTGGAAAGAATATTTTAGAAGGAAAAAGGCCAGTGTGAAGACGGAGAAGGTCCACTGGATTTGATATATGGGACTCTGAGGGACTTCTGCACCTTCATTTTTCATACATAACACCGGGTCAACAGTGTCTTTCTAGGGTAGAAAAAAGGATAAGGTGAGGATCATATGATGGGAAGGACCTCTGTTCCAAAGAAACCTGAACGTGCCTCTACTGCTAGTAGCACAGCCTGAACTGTTAGGATGCTTCCATGTTGAGCCAGCTCCCCAGCTGTGAGCCGATCTGCATAGACACACAGAGTCCCATTACTCAGAAGAGTCTTCTGTTAATAATTTCATTGTAAATTCTTTAAGACTTTTTCCTCTGCACATAAACAAATCAGGTGTTTACATGAATATACATATGTGATTTTAAAAATAAATACCATGCATGTTTTTTGAGACCTGTTTTTTTTCAATTAACTGGATGCAGTGATCATCTTTCCATGTTATTACATGTAGAACTATTCCAGTTTTTAACAGTTGGTTTGTTTAAATGGATCATAATTTTTTTGAACAAATTAGACCCTTAATGATGAGTTTGTAGGTTGCTTATAGCGTTTTGCTACCTGAAACAATACTGGGATGAATATTTTTGTAACATACGTCTTCTCTGCACACTTTGGCAGGATAAGTATAAGCCATATTCCAAGGATTATGTCCTACTCATCTCTATCTGCATCATCAGGCATAAAGTAGTTGCTCAGAGAGAGTGTTACAATATCTTGAATATAGGTCTCTGAAGTCCTGCAATACCTAATTTATCTGTACATTTAAATTTTTTTTTATTGATTGATTGGTGCTGTGAGTTAAACCAGGACCTCAGCTATTGTAAGTATGCACTGTTATCACTGAGATATGCTAAAAAGCGTTTTCAGCAGTGGCCAACAATCCACATGCATGCACACACAAACACACACACACACACACACACACACACAAAATTCCTGAGGGAATATTCTCAGCTTTATCAAGAATTATACCCAGAAGAAAAAAATATCAGTAGTAATTTCTGCTTTTAAATGATGTGTGCTTCAAATGCATTTCCTCAGCACTGTTAGCTAAAAAACACCTTTATACATTTCTAATGAGTGCTCTGCATTCCTCCTCCTCCTCTTCCTTCTTATGGTGAGTACTAATGTGCTCTTTCTCTGGTCAGCGGAAAGACCAGATAAAAATCCTTGCTAAATAAATGTTTACAGTGAAAAGTTAAAGACTCCTAGTATTCTATCATCGCTATCTTCCCTTCAACATTACTTTTTTTTATTTACCTCCAGGATTCTCTTTAAACCTTTAAAGCAGGGATGGTTTCTTGTTCAAGTCCTGCATGACAGTACCCAGCACAAAATGCCATTCAGTAAATGTGTGGAAAATAAAGGAAGCAAACTGTTTTGGGCTACACAGTTAGAATAATTGGAGAAATTTTGTTTTGACCATTCCCCCAAATTTAAATTTAAATTTCTGCCTCTCTTTGTTCATTGAAGCCTCTTTTTTTTTTTTTTTTTTTTTTTTTTTTTTTTTTTTTTTTTTTTTTTTTTTTTTTTTTGTCTTTGTCTTTTAAGATGGATGGGGTCTTGCTATGTTGACCAGGCTGACCTTGAACTCCTGGATTCAAGTGTGACCCTTCTGCCTCAGCCTCCTTGAATAGCTGGGACTATAGGAGTGTGCCATCATATCTGGGTTTAAATTCTTAAAATATATTTTAGGGTCTGTTCTGAGCTTCATTTTTATTCATAAATTCATTCCTTTTTGGAATTTTATTATTGTTGCTTTATACTATGTTCAAATATCTTATATAAGGCTATTTGTACCTCATAACTCCTCTTTTTCAAAAGTTATTTTATACTCTTGCCCAGTTGTCCTTCTAAAATAAGTCTAGAAATATTTGGTTGTAGTCTAATAAAAGCAACCATTGAGATTTTTTAATTGAGATTACATTAAATCTACAAATTAATTTCTATATTGGTATTTTTGTGCTTATCTTCCATCTAATTAATCAGTATATTTTCCCCTTTAATCACATCTTTGGTTAGGCATTCTAGTGAAACAACCAGCCCTCTCTTCTTTCTGTCTCCTGTCACTGTGCTCACTGCTAGGGATACAAAGATATAAACATATCTCAGTTCTTTCCCTTAAGAAGCTCACTTTGGTGATTATCTGATAACTGATCAGATAAATACAACTATTATATTTATTGTAGTTCCTGTGATAAGTAGAAGCACAAGGTGGCAACCAGAATGGGGGCTAGTAAGAAAGACTCCCACTAGGAGGAGACCCCTGAGTGGATTTTATAGGTGAATAGAAGCCAGGCAGACAAAGGGGTGGGAGAGTGTTCCAAGCAGACCAAATTTTCATTGGGTGTGAGTTCAAAAGTAAAAAGATAAAAAAAAAAATATTTTAAAGTGTTTTAGGAGCTACTGAAGGATTTAAGTGCAGGTATAAAATGGTCAAATTTATGTTTTAGAAGAAATGTTCATAAAAGAAAAATAGTAAAATTAAATGAAGACCTCTCTAGTTGTGTGGAAAATGACATTAACAGGTACCAAACTCATCCAGAGAGTCCAGCCAGGAGACCTTTGTGGTCACCTGGAGGCAAAGTGACCTTAGGCAAGGGCACTGGTACTAGGAATGGAGCAAAAAGAGTATCCAGAGCTGTTAAGGAGGTAGGCACCCACTCTCGTTAATGTATTACTAAGTGGTTTATGGTTTTTACTAGTTTAGGCAGGATTTTTTGCCTATTATATTGTGACTGGTTATTCCTGACTTAAGAAAGCTCTGCTCTTGATTTTTAAACATGTATCTATCTCATATTCTTTTTTTGAACTTTTAATTCTTACAGTTTCAGTTGATTTCTTTGGCTTTTCTGGATATTTATTCTCATATAGATAATTTTGCATATTGATATTTTTGACCCTCTCCCTTTCTGTTTTTATTATGAAAATCCGAAATTTACACAAAAGTGAATATAACAAAATTCCACATGTCCTTTTGACTTTGCTTCATCTTTCTCTCTTTTGATTTTTGTGGTGTTCACTGAATATTTTATTTTTATTTGTTTTGTTTTGTTTTTTTTTTGGTTTTTGGTTTTTTTTTTTTAGAGAGAGAATCAGTTTTATTTAGTTTTTCATGTGGTTTTCGGTGTTCCAAGACATTGTTGCGTATGTGGTGCTGGCGTTTGAACTCGTGTACTTGCGCATGCCAGGCAAGCGCTGTAACTACTGAGTCACTGCTCCAGCCCCTCACTGAATATTTTAAAGCCAGATCTCAGATCTTTAGTCATTTCAGCTCAACATACTTGAGCATGCGTCTCTAAAAATACAGATATTTTCTTAGGTAACAGTAGTGCCATTTACTTGCCTAACAAAATTAGTGGGGCTGGAGTGGTGGCTCAGTGGTTATTGTGCTTGCCTGGCATGCACAAGGACATGGGTTTGAACCCCAGCATCATGTGCACAACAAAGTGTTGGAACAAGGAAAGCCACATGAAAAGCTAAATAAAATTGATTCTGTCTTTCTCTCTCTCTCTCTCACTGTCCTTCCCTCTCTTAAAAAAAAATTAACATTATTTCCTTAGTGTAATTTAATATGTAGTACACATTCCTATTTCTTATTTATCTCAAATATCTTTTAGCTGTTGGTTTTTTCTGATCAGGTTTGGAATCACATATCACATTTGGTAGTTTGGACTCAGAAGACTCTTTTAATCTATAACTGTCCCTAACCCTACCTACCTTTTTTAAATGTTGAAGAGAAACTGTGTGTTGTCCTGTAGATTGTCCCACATTCTGAAGTTGTCTCTATTTCTTCATGATTTAACTTACCTATTTTTGTCTCTCATATTCCCTATAAACTACAGGTTAACTTTGAGTGGTTACTTGGATTGTGGTTCATTTTTTCTTTTAGGGGAGAGTATGGGACTACTTCATGGGCAGGGCTGTCAGGTATTTCCTTTGTCTTACAGCCCAGTCTTTGGGACACTGATAATTCATCCCTCCATTATAAACTTCCCCATCACCCTTTCATCAGATGAGTTCATCCGATGATGATTGTCTTCTGGATGAATTATTTCATCAGGGACTACAAGATTGTTTTCTAATTCTATCAATCTTTTCACATTTATTAGTAATACAAACATTTCTGTAATAATTATGGCTATTTTTTGTCTTGATATATAGCACATAACAAAAAAACCAAGATAAATGTTTAATTCATTTTCTTTTATTGCAGTTTTTAATTAAGGAGTTGAAACCTTACTTGTTCTTTTTAAGAAGCTGTTGCTATGCCTCTAGTTTATTACTTACTGTATTGGCCAGTCTGGTTTTCCTCTCATTGCTTGCATTAGCCTTTGCAAAACCAGTGTCATTTCCATAAGAGTCTTCCCAGCCTTGGGTATGTGAGTGATTCTCAGTGCTACACATCAGACCATCTAGTCATGTGCTTTTAAGATAACAAAACCACTTCTCTTTCGGTTTTTCTCCTCCTGTCCCAGGTCATGCTGTGAATAAGATGCGTAAACACTCAGATTCAGAGGTGGCTTGTCTTGCCAAGGAAGTTTACACTGAGTGGAAAACTTTCATTGAAAAACATTTGGATAGGCCTTCCATTGAAGTCCGAAGTGATCCCAAAACTGAGTCACTTAGGAGAAACGCCCAGAAATTACTCTCGGAAGCCTTGGAATTAAAGGTAAAGTTCTGATTAGAATGTGATTGCTAGGGGCTCTTGGTTAAATAAGCCTGCTGTTTTCATAAGCATTCATGGACTTAATGCAGTGACCATGTTCTAACAGATACTTGTTAAGGAGTCGGGATTTATAAGCATTCTGTGAGAGTGTTGTGGTAACGTGGGCTTGCGAAGTAGCAAGACCTACATTGAAACTCTGCGTATTAATACTTCTAGTCATGATGCCTTAGACAAATTCCTTAATTTTTTTTTTTTTAAAGAAAGAGGGGACAGTGAGAGAAAGAGAGAAGCAATTTTTATTTAGTTTTTCATGTAACTTTCATTCCTTAGACACTTCGTTGTGTGCATGATACTGGGGTTCGAACTCATGTACTCACACATGCCAGGCACACGCTGTAACGGCCGAGCCACTGCTCCAGCCCCTTCCTTAACATTTTTGAAACTTGCTTTCTTTATCTGAAAGAGGAGAATTATAATTCCTACCACCAGTGATAGTTATTGGGAAAGTTAAGTGACCGATTTACACAAAGGAATGGTGTATAGTGCCTGCTGAATAGAAGTCATTTAATGAATTTGGTTCCTTCTCATTTAAAATTCTTTCCCTTCCCTATGAAGTAAAAACTGTGGGGAACTGGAGCAGTGGCTCAGTGGTTCAAGCACTTGCCTGGCAAATGTGAGGACCCAGTTTCAAACCCCAGCACCATATACACAACTAAGTGTCGGAAAAACAAAGGTCAGATGGAAAAATAAATAAAATTGATTCCTTCTCTCTCTCATTCTCTCCCTCTCTCTTAAAAAATAAAACAAAACAAAAAAACCCTCTGGGATGATCTGTGTTTTAGGATATCAGTGGCAAAATAAAGAACTGTCATCTACTGAAAAGACTGAACCCCCATTTTTTGTCATCTCCCCTACTTTTAGTTCTGAAGCATAAAATCAATTGCATAGACATATTTCCTATCATCTTGATAGCCAGAAGTTCAGATGAGATTAGTGGTTTGAAGTATACACACTGGAAAAAAGATTTTTTGCTCATTAACAATAGTGTTAGTCGGGCTGGAGCGGTGGCTCAGTGGTTTCGGTGCTTGCCTGGCAAGCATGAGGACCCGGGTTCAAACCCCAGCACCACGTACACAACTAAGTGTTGGAGCAACAAAGGCCATGTGAAAAACTCAATAAAGTTGTTTCTCTCTTTCTCTGTCTCTCTCACTGTCCCTCTCTCTTTTAAAAAAAAAAAAAAAACAATAGTGTTAGTCATCATCAAACAATAAATCTTACAAGCTAATTAATGCTCTGGAAAATCAGATATATGACATTGTTAGATATATGACATTGTTATGGTTTGAATCTTAAATGTCCCTCAAATGCTGATATATTGAATTTAGGCTTGGTCCCCAGTGCAGGAATATTCAGAGGTAGAGCATCCATCTGGGAAGTGGTTGGGTCCTGAGGGCTTTGATTAATCCATTGATGGATTCAGGAATAGATACAGGGAAGTGGCAGAAACTGTAAAAGGTAGGGCCTGTTGGAGGAAGCAGGTCACTAGAGGCATGCCCTGGAAGGGTATATTGTGTCCCTGCCCCCTTCCTTGCACTTTCTCTGCTTCCTGGCTTCTATGAGGTGAGCAACTTTGCTCCTCAGTGCCTTTCTTCCATGATGCTCTGCTTCACCACAGAAACAATGGAGCTGGCTGAAACCTCTGAAACTGTACCAAAATAAATCTTTTCTCATCTAGATTTATTCTCAGTTGTTTTGTCACATTGACAGAAAGCTGACTAAGCACAAACAGCTATGTTTTTCCTCTTCCCAGGGTATCCCACAGTATCCTTATTAAATCTCTATTAAAATATCCTTTAAGAATAATTTAATATTATTACCAAAAGAAGGAACTCAGAAGTCTTTTTTTTTTTTTTTAAGAGAGAGGGACAGTGAGAAGAAGAGAGAAAGACAGAATTAATTTTATTTTAGTTTTTCATGTGGCTTTTGTTGCTCCAAAACTTCATTGTGTATGTGGTGCTGGGGTTAGAACCTGTGTCCTCGTGCATTCCAGGCAAGCACCGTAACCACTGAACCACCGCACCACCGCTCCAGCCCCCAGAAGTCTTGTTTTGTTTTAAGCGTTAGATTTGTTACTGCATTCTCCAAAAAAAATTTTAACCTTTCTATCTCAATTTTTATCTACCAAAAAAGAGCAGATGAACTTGTAATATATTATTTACTTTTGGAAAGAAGATTTTAGCTTTTTAAATTACAAACTTAAAATAGAAAATGAGAAAAGTGTAGAAGTGAGGGGGGAATCATCAATGAACCCACCACTCAGGCAGAATCTTAACATTTTGATCATTTCCTTTTTTGATAAATTATTATAGCTTTTTAAATAAATGCTGAGCAAATTATTATTGTCCAACATTTATTTAGAGTGAATTACATACCAAATGTTCTGTAAGGTATTTTTATTGATTATTTAAATAACATTGCATAAAATTGACATAATTATTTACATTTGTGTTTTCTCAATCAATTTCAACTAGTGTCATTTTATATATCCTTTTCTATATATCTTCATTTTTTCATGTTTATAATTTTCAATGTCTATTTATTTGATGGTGCAGAGAATTGCTAGTCTGTAAGTTTGCCTAACTTCTTTTATTTTTTTTTAAATTTATTTATTTATTTTTTTTTGAACAACCTTACAAGATTTTAACAAAATAATATAAAATGTGTATAAAATGTGTAAATATTCTGGATATTGCAATTATCCCCAGGAGTGCCCCCCCCAATTACCCTCCCTTATCCCTCCCTTCCCTGCCTAACTTCTTTTAAATGAAGCTTCTGTATGAATATTGAAAGAGAGAAAAACATGTAGGTTATAAGTAACTTTCCAGAGTATCGATTAGCCAACAGACTTGCTATTTTAAATAAAATTCATTTTTTAAGTAAACCAAAATTATTGCAGAAACATACAGTGTGGGTATATAATATGTAGTTAATGTGGTGGTAAATACCAGTTCCCTGTGGTATGTTTTAAAGTAAATGATAATAACGAAGCTATGCTTGTAAGGATTAATGAGCAGTTTGCCTGCTATATTAAACTCCATAATAATTATCCTTTTAGTTTATCCATTAATTATCCTTTAAATGGCACATCAAGTGGTAAGCACTCAAGTGTTACAAAGCAAAGTTAAAAAAGTGATACATTCGTTAGTGCTTTCCATCGTAATTGGAAAAAATATCAGATTAACTATAGCTGAAAGGTTTTGTTCCCAAAGAGAAATTTTTAAAATTAAAAGTATGCATCTTACTGTCTTCCTTAGCCAAAAGAGAAAAAATCAATCTGTTTTCCTTGCATAAACAGCATTTGATGGTATTTTTATCAGTTTGGTATGTAGGAAAATGTAAATACAAACAGTTTTCCATAGGGTTAACTCTAGCACCTATCATTATGAGACATTTCCATATTAGGATAAATCAATGAACCATCTAATTCAATATGTGGTCTTTGACAATAATCAATGTGGAGTGCATGCAAATCATACATCAGGCAGTAGTAGTAAAACTGTTGGGTAAGCTATTGGCCCAATGACTGAAAAGCTTTTACAATTTGATCCTAGCATGTGTTTTCATAAATACCAAATCTACTCATTATATTTTTTGTAGAAAAAGATGTTTCCATGTTATTTGTTTCAACTATCTCCTTTAATAGTGAAAGTCAGAAATGAAGAATATACACATAGCCAAAAGATTCGTCTCTTTATTAACCTACAGATCTTGCTTTCTAAATTCATGGATTATTTTCTTGTTCCTGGAATAATGGAATAAATGAATAAAAACTCCATCGTTCAAATCCAGGCTCTATTCCCCTTTACTTTCTCCCATCCGGGTCTTCTTTGTTCTTCCCCGTCTTTTAGATCTTTCCTCATATGAACATCCCCTGTGGTGTCATTCTCTTACTGCCCCTTCCTCATTATCCACTCTCCTTCCTACCTTGTGTCCTGTGATCATTTTCCTATTATGTCATTTAAAAAAATGAACCTGATTCTCAAAGTAAGCCTGTATCATTAAGAGTTATGAAACACTGGCTGGTTGGCTCAGTTGGTTGTCAGATGGTGCTAATGAGATCCAGGTCAGGGGTACATTCTCATATGGGACTGTTAGTTTTTTCTTTGTTTAATGGCCTCAGACTGCACCCTTGGTTTTGACCAGCTCTCTCATAAATGTATTCAAGTGGTCAAAAGAATTGTGGGTTGATATGTACAAATCCAATCATGCTATCAGAAAACCCACACAAAGTTTGCTTCTAATGGATATTCAAGTCATCAGATGTTTAGTAGGGATCTGCTTGGTGCCAGGGGAAAATAAAAACATAAGTGAGCTGCAGTTCATGTCCTAGGAAAGTTTATTATCTCCTAGGCTAGTGATGTCACTCAGTGGTAGAGTGCTTGTATAGTATGAAGGAGGCCCTGGGTTTCATCCCTAGTAACACCAAAAAGAAAGAGAGAGAGCAAGCAAGCTAGCTAGCTAGCTAGCTTACTATCTTCTGAATGAGCAGTCTGAAGTAATGATGTAAGTCCAGCAAGTGTGGTGGTGCACACCCGTAATCCCAACAACCCGGGAGGCTGAGGCAGGTGGATCACATGTTCGAGGCTAGCCTCAGCAGCTTGGTGAAGACCCTGTCTCAAAATTTAAAAAAAGGCAAGGAGGAGGCTGGGAATGTGTCTCAGTGGTTAATCAATACCTGGTACAGCCCCCTTCCCTGCCGCCCGGCAAATCAGGTGTAGGAATCTGGGAAGGGTTTTGCTAACTAAAAAACACACGTATAATAGAAATGTTTATCTGGTATGTGTGATGTATTGAAAGGGCAGGAAAGGAGGGAGGTATACGTGGGGAGTAAGCACTTTCATTTAACAAATATTTATTGAGCGTTTCCTATGATAAGCAAGAGACCTTGTTCCCTTGCCTTTAAAGAGCTTACAGGTGTGCAGACACCACTAACTGATCATGGCACCATCTCCCACCAGGTGCATGCCCTGGTGAAGGAGAGCCGAGGTGGTCATGTTTTATATCTCCCCCAGTTATAGCCAGTTTGCCCAGGATTAGACAAGTAAATTACACACATTCCTCTCACAGACACAAATAGATAAGGAAAGCAAGTCAGATTCTCTGTCTCAGAAGAAATGGGAACTAGGAAATACCAAGAAAACAGTACAAGTGTTGAAATGCAGAAGGGTTGTTGGAGGAGTTATGAGGAAGCAGAAGGTGTGGGCAGAGAGATGTGTAGTAAAGGGGAGAGAACTAGGCAGTTAAAATTGTTAGTGAGCAAGACCCAGAGAAGGGAGCAAAAATATGTGAGAGAAACCAAGCAAATGATGAGTGATAGAAAGAAAGGATCTGATTGCTAAATACTGCAATTCCCTAGCTTGCTTCTAGGGTTCCTGTTCCCATTCACACAGATGTATCTCACAGCAAACTCTCTTTTTCTCAGGGTTTCAGTAAGACGGATCCTTTCATCCAAAAGGGTTTACCTACCAGAAGCACCAAGTTAGGACCTATTGGATAGGGCTTATCAACTTGGGCAAGTTTGATTACCCAAAGGCCATTTCAAGATAGGCCTTCTTCACATTGTTCAGTGAACTTCTTATACAGAGATGCATGATGAGTTTTTTCCTTTATGATTTATATTTTAATATCACAGATATATTTCCTCATTTCTTTATTCTACTCGACCTTCATTTAGCAAAAGACATGCATGAAAATTGTTAGATGCTTCCTATTCCCATCACATCACAGGCATAACACTATCATGCTGCCCCATGGTTATCCCTGTACTGTCTCTCTCCTTTCTAGGCTCTGAGTTCCTAGAGGGGAGGGGTCAGATATTTTATGTGTTGTGTCTCCAAGATCAAACCAAACTCCGAGTAGCAACTGTATTTGCTGGATTGAGGTATATGAGTAGCCAGTTATGTGAATTTCTTTCTTTTCTTTTTTTTTTTTTTCTTTTTTTAAAGAGAGAGGGACAGTGAGAGAGAGAGAGAAAATAAATTTTATTTAGTTTTTCATGTGGTTTTCATTGCTCTAACACTTAGTTGTGTATGTGGTGCTGGGGTTCGAATCGTCTTCCTCACATATACCAGGCAAGAGCTCCAAACCACTGAGCTATCTCTCCAGCCCCCAGTTATGTGAATTTCAAGGCACTCTAAGAGTTCTTTTTTTTTTAATACTACAATTTGATGGGATGCCCATGACTGTTTTATAAACACACATACCCTTCTTCCCTTGGTAAGCACGTCCTTTTAAAAAGTTTTTTTTTCTTGTCTGTTTTTTTTCTTATTCGTGTGTGTGTGTGTGTGTGTGTGTGTGTGTGTGTGTGTGTGTTAGTTACTGGGGATTGAATGCAGAACCTCGCACATGCTAGGCAAGCACTGTACCACTGAATTACATTCCCAGTCCTTTTTTATTTTATTTTGGGACAGACAAGTTCTCACTAATCTGTCTAGGCTGGCCTTGAGCTTGTGATCGACCCTCCTGCCTCTGCCTCCTGAATAGCTGGGGTTGCGGACATGCACCACCACATTTGTGCATTTTCTTTTTTGGATCTTTGTGTTTTACATAGATAGAAGTATAGCATATGTACAGAACAGTGTGTGTCCAGCTCAGTGAACAGATCACAAAGCGGACACCACCTCACCTAGCCAGAGATTCTAGATTCCTTCTCCAGGCGAAGGAGAAACATCACTTCCTGCTAAAGCCAGATGCCTCCCTCCTGGGTAAGTTGGCTTCCTTGTGGCTTGCTCCTTGGCATTCATTCCCTTCCCCTTTCCTGGCACTCAGTCCCCTTATAATCCCGATTCACCACCTGTTTCTCTTATTGCACTTTGTTCCTCATGCACATAGTAAGTGCTGAATAAACATTCAGATAAATGCCCTAGCAGGGAGGGAAGGAGTAAAGGGGAAAGAGGGAGTGAGAAAAATTTGTTCCTGTTTTTAAAAAACTTACTACCAGGGGAAGCAAACTCAAAGTATAGATTATTATAGCATTATAATATTGACTCTGGGAAGTTGAGGACATTGTGGCAGCCTGAAGAACTTTTAGTCCTTTGCGCTAGGGTTTTTGTTTGTTTCTCTGTGGGTGTATGTTTGCCTAAGCTTTGACGTACAAATACAGGAGTGTGTTTCCTAGGGAAAGATGTGCCTTGCTAGAGGTGCATGAAAGCAGCTTCTAGTACTTAGACTGGGCCTTGGTCAAGACCAGGGAAGGGAGTAGAGGGGGGTGTAGGCTGGGGGGTGGGGTGCAGTGAGGTGGCGTCTCCAACCAGCGGTCTGAACTGGTCTGGATCAGACCATGTGGGCAAAGTCCCAGACCTGTCCTATTTTGTTAGGTCTGTGAGTCAGGATGGCTTGAGCCTGAGCCAGACCACCCCGGAATTGCTACAGGTCCCATCCTCTAGGCCTGCTCTGCTTAATTGAATCTGCAGGGGGCTCAGAATGTTGAGGAGGCTGTTAGGGTGCTGAAAGGGGAGACACATGAACTCTGGAGTCAAGGTCTGGGTCAGAGTTCCAGCTGTGTCTCTCAGTAGTTATAAGATCTTGATCTTTACCTTTGAACCCATTTCCTTATCTATAGAATGTGATAATAAGAGTTATGAACTTTAGATGTGAAAAGTGATTTATAAACTGCCTTACACTCATTTTAGGATCCATACCCAGTGTTTCTAAAATGCTGTAAGGGGTTAAAAAGCCCTTTAAAAACAAAAAGAAGCATGAACTGCTTCGCTGATTTATTATCCTTGGACTTCCTTTCCTGGTTGGTAAAGTACAGGGCCCAGTACCCATTGCTTAGTTCAAGCCAGTTTCCTGTTATAATGGCAAATATTACCACCCGGCAGGGGTTGTGAATGAGGTCCCTGTCACAAAGCACATGGCCTTGTTCCTTAATTGCCAGGGTGGAATTAATTTGCTCTTCCTGTTTCTCTTGTGACAGGAAGTAGATGTCCTTGAATTTCAGTTGATTAATGGAGGCCTGGAGCAGAGGGCTCTAGCCTCTCTTACTTTTAATCCTTATGCAATGCAAGCCCTAATTTGATAATTTTGCTGTTTTTTAGATGGATCACCTACTGGTTGAAAATATTGAGCGGGAAACGTTTCATCTCTGCTCCCGCCTCGTTAATGGGCCATACCGGCGGACGGTGAGAGCTCTGGTCTTCACATTAAAGCACCAAGCTGAAATCCGGGATCAGGTGAAGAACGGCTCACTGCCGGTCGGCACGTTTGTACAGACCCACAAAAAGTGACCTGAACACGGTTCCAACCCCAGGCTGGGCAGAGAGGAAAATGGGCCTCTCTGCCATTCAAAGACTCTTTTGAGTCTGGGTGATGGCTGATGCTGGCTGTGCTAAATTTTCCCATGGTGCCATTCCTTCAGACAGAGGATGCAGGGAGCCCTGGGAGACAGGCCTGCAGGAACCTGCTTCATTAGCCACGGTGCGCTGGTGCCGCCTAACAGGATGCACGCCGGCTGTCACTAGGAAGCGCCATACGATTGCCATCACCCAACACAGTGAAAGGGTGATGGATTTCACTGTGGGCATGCCAAGGACACCTCTAAACTTCCCCCATGTCAGGCAGATGAAGTTAACACTTTATTTCGCCACCCTGCAGGTAACTGAAACTCAATTACCGCTGCTGCTCACTCGGTTCCATCCCCCTGAGTTTAGACAGCTCTGGTGCCTCTCAGAACTCCCCTGTCTGTTCTCTTTGCTGTACCCCAGGGGCGAGCCTGCCAGAGCCAGCCAACTAGCCCTGCTTTCCAGAGCTCACTTATCTGAATGTTTCAGCTCTCCCTGGAAGACCTTCAATGTTGGTCTCTGGAGCCCCCCTGCTGAGGCTTCTAATGAGGAACTGGCCTGAAACCTCCCCACACCTCCAGGTTTATTTGAATACTTTGGCTCTGGGTTTAGGTCTCTGTAGAAGATGCATAATGGAATTTTTCCTGCAATGAATTATTGCAGTAAGAAAAAAATGCTTGTATTTTTAAAAATGAAATACCTCTGTACAGCCCTGCTTGAACAATGATGTGAATGATATTTGCCTTTTTAAAAGTCATAATAAACTGAGACTCGTGATTTAAAACAAAAGATGTGGTTTCTTCAGTGAAAAGTATTCTGGGTGGAGAAAGGGTACAGTTGGTGAAATAAGGAATGATGGGACAAGAATTTGAGGGAAGGAGCAAGACCCAAGGTAGGCTTCTCAAATTAGGGGAGACAGGAGCATGTTTGCAATCCAAAAGGAAGTAGCTAATTAAAAGGGAGAGATTTAAAATTAAAGAAAGAGGGTGGCTTGGAAACCAGGGATGGAAAGAAAGGGGCTAATATCTACCCACATGCTGGGTACTGTTCCTTAGATGATTTATTGACAAGCATCTTTATATAGTTCTTTCCAAATCCTGTTAATTCCTGTCGTATTAAGCGGGTATTGTTTCAGTATTTTAGATTTGTTCGCTATTGAGCAACCATTTACAGAGTGCCCATTCCATGGGCCATGGTGTAGACCTAAGAGTAGCTGCAGGTGAGACCGTGAGGCTCTGGAGCAGTTCATTTTCCCACTGCTAGTGACTATTGGAGCTAGAATAATAATTGAACACTTAACCATGTGCCCAGGGTTGTGGTAACATTTTACAAAAAGAAAATGCCCAATTAAAGATGAGAAAAGTGTAGTGACTTATCAAGGTCACAGATAATGAATGACAAATTTTAGTCTGTTTGTATATGGTCTGGTTGATTCCACCAAGTCTCGTATTTTCAGGTAACATTTATAAGCTGATGATATTCCAGTTTGTGTCTTTAGCCCACACCTGCTCCGTGAGTTTCAAACAGTATCTCCTAGATGGTCCATAGACGTCTAAGATGTAACTTGTCATCTGGCAATCTGGGAGCCCACACTAGCAGGGAACCCAGGGGTCAGCCTAGCCCCCACATTGCCCTCCCTCAGCTGACCAAATCCTATTGGTCTTACTTTCCACATTCCCTCCATTAAAATCTATCAGTGGATACCTATCACCTAGATAAAATATGAGCATCATTTTTTTTCTTTTTTTAAAGAGCGAGAGGGACAATGAAAGAAAAAGAATATCATTTTTTAGGTTTTCATGTAGCTTTCATTGCTCTGATACTTCGTTGTGTTCGTGATGCTGGAGTTCAAACCCACCTGCTTGCACATGCCAGGCAAGCACTGGAACCGCTGAACCACTGCTCCAACCCAAAATACAAACATCTTAACGCAGGTTACAAGGCCGTCTGTTACAAAGCCCCTGCCTTTCTCTCTGTTCTCCCCTTCAATACCGGCCTTCCATCTTCACCAGACTGCTTGTAGTTCTTCTGCTCTATTTATTGATGATTGATTGATAGATTGATTGTTACTGGGATTGAACCTAGAGGCACTTAACCACTGAGCCACATCCCTAGCCCTAAGCAACTCAGCGAGGGAGTGAAGTTGCTGTTAAGTTGCGGAGGCTGGCTTTGAACTTGAGATCCTCCTGCCTCAGCTTCCCAAGTTGCTGGGATTACAGGAGTGCACCACCACTTTGGCTCCATCATATTTCTTAAATCAGCTGAGAATTCCCTTTCTGGAGTGCTACTTTCCACCTCATTCCTTCCTAGCCCCTTCCGTTGTACCCTGTCTACTGTTCTAGATGTATTTACATGTTATGGTTATGCTTATGATTCTGTCTCCCCCCGCAGATTGTAACCACCTTGACATCAGAGATCCTGTCTCACTGGGTATCTTCAGTGCCTTGAACAGTGCTTGGCCATAGTAGTAGCCAATAAATATTTGTGGAATTAGTAGATGTCTAGATAATCTGTGCACTTCTTGGTTCCCCCTTACTCTCTTACCCAGAGTAGCCAAAATGAGCCTTTAAAAATGTAAGACAAATTATCTCTTCTTTGCTTAAAGCCTCTAGTGGCTTCCATTTCTCTTGGTGTTAAATCCCTTTCCATGTCTTACAAGGCCCAGCATGATCTGGACCCTGGCTGTCTCTGACCTCATTTTCTGTTATTCTCTTCCTCATGCCCCGGTGGTCCCACTGGCCCCCTTGCTTTGCACATACCTACTAAGTATGCTTCTGTCTTGGGGCCTTTGCACTTATTGTTCTGATAGCAGTATCCGCTCCCCAGATAGCTACATCTTCCTATCCTCACTTGAATCAAGTCTCTTTTTTCCTTATCAGAAAAGCCTCCATTGACCTCCCAAGTAAAGTAACACCCCCTTTCAAATGTTCTGTAATACTCTACCCTGCTTTATTTTTCCGTAGAGCGTTTCTCATTTGTTGACACAGTTTTTTAGTTCCTTATTGTCTCTCCCCCTTCAAGAATTTCAGCTTCATAACAGCAGAGGCATTGTTTTGTTCTTTCATCTCCAACACCTGAAACAGAGGCTGGCATGGATATAAAGGAGAAACATCCAAGTCAGTCAAGGAATGCTTCCTGGAGGAGGTGACAACCTCTATGCAATTTTAAAGGTCAGAAATCACAAACTGCGTGATTGAGGTGCATGCCTACAGAGAAAGCAGAGTAAGGGAAGACCCAGAAATGGAGATTTCTGAAAGGTTTACTTGTATGGCTGGAATGGGGAACACATGCAGGAAAGTAGCTGGAGATGAGGCAGGAAAGAAAGGCAAGAACCAGGACCAGATTTGAAGTGTCTTGAGCATAGGGTGAAGGTCTTTGGAATGATTCCCAGCAGGAACTGGGAATTTTTGTGTTAAAAGGAGAAGCTGGGACAGGGAGAGTGAGTGGAAGTAGGAAGCTTCATTTATAAACAACCAAGAGTTCTGCTAACTTGGGAACCCAGAGTAAGTTGAAAATGTTGCTTTCTGGCTGAAAGGCCTCAGTGGTGATAGTTGGAAAGTAAAATGATTGCAGAGATGTGCTTTGGAGATTTGGAAAGCAGGCTGTGTTATTTGTGGCTGTTTTCTCCTTGATGCATGTGCAGAATTTCCATGAACGCTAACGGAGCTATTCTGAGCACTTGCAGAAGGGAAGGAGGCTTGCAGACACCCACCCAAGCTTGCCTGCCCACAAAGAAGCACTTCTGAGCTCTGGTCTGTTAAAAACAAAAGGGTTGGGGTTGGGGATTTAGCTCAGTGGCAGAGCGCTTGCCTAGCATGCGCAAGGCCCTGAGTTCAGTCCTCAGCCCTGGAAAAAAAAGAAAAGAAAAGAAAGGGTTGCTCCTGGAATGGGATAGTAAAGTTCCTGGCACCTCAGAGTTACCTGTTAGTTTAGGTGCGCATGTGTCCTCTAAGCTCCTTCAGTTGCTCGAGGAAATTCATAAGTAGCATGTCTTCTCCAGCAGCTCGATCCTTTTCTCATACTGGTTAAATTGGAGTCCTGGTTCTTTGGGTAGGGACTGAGCCTTTTTATTTTCAGTCATTCATTCAACAAACAAAAGTTGCTCATTCTCTTGGTGCCAAGGTCTAGCCTGGCTCTGGGGAAACATCAGTAATGAGACGCAGTGTGTACCTGGAGGGACTAAGGTCTGGCAAGGAGACAGACACAAGTAAATAATCACAGTATAGCGTGCCAGGTGTTTACACATGTATTTTAAATATTGAGACAATAGGGAAAGGAGTAATTAATTAGAGGAGGGACATCTTCAGAGAAGAGTTCATGCCTTAACCAAGGCTGTGCAGAAGCACAAAAGTGAAGCGCATGGCTGGTTGGGGGGAACGCAGATGAGATGCGGTGGCTGAAGCCTAAGGGCTTAGGAATCAGTGGTGGTGAGAAACCAGCAAAAAAACGACAATGAGGGCCTTGGAGGCCTTAACAGAGATTGGAACTCGGCCTGCAGGTAATGGAAGACCATGAAAAGTTCTTAAGGAGCTGAGTGACCTAATTAGATGTGTGTTTTAAAAAATATAAAAGTGTTCCTATGTAAACATATTTAAGAAAAATTTAAACATTTTTTTAAAACAACACTTTTAAGGTAAAGGAAAGAAGCACAGTAAATGAGAGTTGTTGTTTGTTTGTTTGTTTTTAACAAAATGAAGTTTAGAGTTGCCCAAACAGATATCATTAGAGTCCCAGGCTTGAAAAATGGCAGGAGGGCTCAGATAACGCACTCACTGCGCCCGCTGGGGAGGGAACAAGCAGCTGGCATTTTCTCAGTTATACAATGTCGGGTTCTTAAACTTGTGCCTGTCAACCTTGGTTTTCTTTTGCAGCAGCCTCGGGCCTCAGAGCCTCATTCTGGGCTTTGTAATGTGTTTTGGATGTGTTTATCATGCCAGATGGGGCAGGGGCTCAGTTTGTTACTGCCCATTATTGCTATCAAAGGGAGTCCATCCAGGAAAACAAGGCTTTGGGAGCGTCCATTAGCTCAGTGACATTGCCTTAGTATCAAAGGAGAGATGGTTTGATTGGATGACATTGTGTTTTCTTTTAAATTAACCAAAATGATACAATTGCTGTCAGGGATGGACTACCTGTAAGTTGGGTAGGTTGGTTTCAAGATCCAAGAAGACCAAGATGTCCAATCAAATGCTGCTTTTCATCTTGTTGAAGTCACTCATTCAGTGCATATTTGTTAAATTCTGTGCCAGGTACAGGGTTCACAGGGATAAATGAGACAGTCTCTGGCCTCAGGTTCACAGTCTAGTGAAGGAGAGAGACAATAAATGGACCATTTCTTAAAAAGTAAACAACTATGACTTATGGGAATTCAGAGAAAAGGAAATAAAAGCCAATCATAGTTTTAAAAGATGTTCAGCCTCACTGGTGATCAGATGAGGGCAAGATGAATGCCATCCTTAGAGAGCTAAGGGGCAGAGGTGGAGATCTCCGTGTCTCTAGTCAACCCACTGGTCTGGCCCCTTGGGAAGGCAGGTGGATCCCAGAAGATGTCTGCAGCAAAGCCAGGCAAGAGTTTGCTTGCAGTGCTGTGCAGATGTGGCATCTTTCCTCCAGCACATTAATATGTTCTCAAGCTTCCAGTACTTTCTTTTCCTTC
Organism: Aplodontia rufa; assembly: GCA_004027875.1. Classification (NCBI taxonomy): domain Eukaryota; kingdom Metazoa; phylum Chordata; class Mammalia; order Rodentia; family Aplodontiidae; genus Aplodontia; species Aplodontia rufa. The sequence goes on from PVKS010006380.1 coordinate 61,817, forward strand.
TCTATCAGAAAGGAAGATCAGGAATAGTTCACATTCACTTGGAACAGATAAGAGTATACATTTACAGACTTGCCCCAGGGATGTAAGGGCTCTTGCCCTCTCACAGCCTGGTCTGAAAAGACCTGTACAACCTAGATGGCTCACAGAGCATCACACTGATCCAATAGATTGACGTCATTAGCTGATTGGTCCGCCTGAGCAAAAACTGTCTAGTATATTTATTGAAGCCTTAGTGAGACATAAGCATTGCAGAGAAAGGTTGAGAAAACCCTATGATGATTCAGGGCCTAAAAGATCAGTGAGATCTTTATGGAACAGGGGTCTGGATATGCCAGGGACATCTCCACAGAAGCAGAAGACCAACTGTTGCGTCTGCCACTCCCACCATTAAGAAGGAAACACGTGTTTGGCAGGCTGCTTTGGGTTTGGGAGCCAGCATATTCCACACCTGGGAATATGGGAATACCACTCCATCCTCTAAACTGAATGAGACAAAGCTGCAGAGGCTTGGCAGCCAGTCCAGGCTACAGTGTACAGTGGCCATACTGCTTGGGCCATATGAGCTGGCAGAACCTGCAGTATATGAGGTATCTGTGGTGGGAAAAGATACCCATTGAGTTTTTGACAAGGCCTATCCACATGTCATCACAATGTTGACCCCTAGGAACCTGGAGCAGGGCCATGCCATCTGTAGCCAAGAATTGTACACTTCTCAAAAAACAGCTCCTGATTTTGCTACAGGATTCTGGTAGAGGTGGATCATCTGACTGTGGATCAAGTTGACCGTGTAGCCAAACTGCATATGATGAATGGACCCTACTGGATTCATCAAGTCATAAGGTCAGACAAGGACAGCAACTACAACTGCAATTGGGCATAGCAGGGCCAGAGGACAGACTGCATGAGCAGGTGGCCCAGACATCTATGTTATCCACTACTTTTGCACCAGTGCCTCAGCCTCAGCTCATACCTATGGATGCCTAGGGAGCACCTTAAATCCACCTAATGGAGAAGAAAAATAAGCTAATCTTTGTTCACAGGTGGATCAGGGCAGTATGTGTGAGCAAGACAAAAATAGACCACAGCTGTGCTGCAGCCCCACACAGGGATGTCCTTGAAAGACAGAAAAGGGGGAAATCTTTCCAACAACAGAGCTTTAGATAGTGTACCCACTCATCTGGTTTTTATGGAAAGAAAAGGGGCCAGGTTCGTGGATATCATGAACAGTGGAGAATGGCTTGGTAAAGAGTCAGAAAGGAGTCAGATTGGAAAACTGAGGACACAGAGACCTGGGGCAGAGACATGTGGATAGACCTATGGGAGTGGTCACCAGTATGAAGATCCTTGCATCCTATGTTAACACTTATCAGAGAACATATACCATAGAAGAAATATGAAACAACCATGTTTATGCAGTTGCCATCGACCAGTCTCTACCTGAGGCTACCCTAGAGCTGGCACAATAGGTACATAAACAGAGTAACCATGCTGGCATGGAGAGAAGATGTGTAGGGACCCAGTGGCATGGAGTTTTAGTCCATTTTCTGTTGCTCTAATAAAATCCTGAAGACCAAGTGATTTGTAAAGAACAATTGGTTTGGTTCTTGGTTCTGGAGGCCAGGAAGTCCAAGAGCCATGACAGCAAATATGTGGCATCTGGTGAGGGCCTTCTTGCTTCATCACAACATGGCAGAGAGCATCATGTGGTAAGACAAGGCAAGTACGGTCTGGTCCCTTCCTCTTATAAAAACCACTCTTGCCATTGTGGGGTCCCCACCCTCGTGACCTCATCTAATCCTAATTAATTCCCAAAGGCTCTACCTCCAAATACCATGAACATGTGAATTCCAATGCATGAACTTTTGGGGGACACATTTGAATCATACCACATGAGCTCCCCTTTACCAAGCTATTCCTGCTGCCTAATGTCCAAGCTGCCAGCAACAGAGACCAACAGTGAGCCTCAGATACATCTCTGCCCTTTCAAGGAAAAGGACCAGTCCCTGGGCAAGTTGATTATATTAAGCTCCTTCCCCTGGAAAGAGCTGTGACTAGAATAGATATATCCCAGGGTTTACCACTTGGTTACAGTGTTTCATCCAGCACACCTCCTGAAGGATTTACTGTTTTAAGCCTGGGATAGATCATGGGATCTATAGATTAGAGGATCATCATGTGGGATCCCATATGACATGGTGCAGCACCTATAGCAGGGGGCACATGGCTTTGGGGTTCACTCATTCCATTCACATATGGCACACTCCTTGAGTTGCCACCTTGGAAGCAACTTTTGAAAGTTCAGCTGAGGTACCAGCTCAAAAATGGCACCCTGAGAGAACAGGATGCCCATCTTCCAGAATGAAACACACATTTTAATCAAAGACTATTGCAGGGCACTTTGTCTCTGATAGAAAGAATACATGGGTCTAGGACCTGAGGGTGGAAAGCAAGAGTGATTCATTATTGCCATCACTCCTAGTGACCCACTTGGGCATTTGTGTTTCCTATTCCCACACCTCTGGGCTCTGTAGGTTCAGAGGTCCTGGGTCCCAAAGGGGAAACACTTTCATTGGAAACCACAAGATGGCTACTTAACTTTTAGCTGTGACTCCATCCAGGCACTTTGAACTCCTCATGTCAAGGGACCAGCAGGCAATAAGAGTAGTTGCTATTCTTTCAGAGATAATTAACCTTGACCATCAGGCTGCTGTTAAGCAATGGAGGCAGAACTTAGATCTTTGGTAGCCAGTTGATCCACTAGGAGACTCCTTGACATTCCCTTGCTCAATAATTAGAAAATAAATAAAATGAAGGGGACCTGGCCTGAGTAGGATATGGCAGCCACAGGCTCAGATTTCTCAGGGTCTCTAGACCATGCCTCCATGGAAGTCACTGAGTGTAAGGGCAACCTGAAATGGACAGAAGAAGAGGAGCTTTCACAGTGGTGGAGGTTACATTTCTCCCAGGAAAAGAAGCCCACCAGGACTCAAACCAAGAAGTGGAGCTGAGCAGAACAAAGTGTGGACTGAGAGGGACACTATTCTGTACTACCTGGATCCCCCATCGCCATGCCTGATGACCTCCTCCGCAGCCACCAGGAGTGCTCTTAGTCGCAGCCCTTTTAGGAAAGTCCCTCCACTGAAGAGAGCTACCTCAGCCTAAGTCAGGTCAGTTCAAGATCATAGAGGCTTGACCCCACTGCCCCAACACAGGACAACCCCGAAGGGTCGTGCCAGCTTCAGAGTTCCCCACAGGGCTGTCGAAGTTCCTCATGACATTGCAAACCAGTTGTTCTCTGGGCCACTTCACCAAGAGCAATCCCTAGTAAGCTTCCCTTACGCCAATCTTCATCTCAGAGTCTACTTTCTAGGACCTAGACCTGGTAATGACTCTAGAGCAGGAATCAGCAGACTTTCTTTAAAGAGGGGGAGGGAAAGATTGTAAATATTTTAGGCTTTATGGACCATGTGGTCTCTGTCACAACTACTCTACCCTGACACTGTAGCGCAGAAGCGGTCATAGACAATATGTAAATGAATGAGTGCCACTGTGTTCCAATAAAACTTTATGTACAAAAACAGGCAGGGAACTGCCTTCGGTGTGCCAACCTTACTGTGCCAACCCCTGCTCTAGGAAAATACTTTTACATGTGCACAAAATAGGAATGTACAAAGATTTTAATAGCAACATGATTTGTAATAGCAAAAAATTTAACAGCAATCTAAACATCCATTAGAAAAAGAACAGTTAGGGACTGAATCGGTAGCTTAGCAGTTGGAGCACTTGCCTGGCATGCTCAAGGACTGGGGTTCAAACCCCAGTACCATGTATACAAGTAAATGTCAGAGAAACAAAGGCCAGATGAAAAAAATAAAATTAAAATTGATTCTCCCTCTCTCACTCTTTCCCTCTCTCTTAAAAAAAGAAAGAAAGAGAAAAAGAATGGTTAAATAAATACTACTATATTTGGAAATACTATGCCCAGATAAAAAGAACGTGTATAAATCTATATAAAAGCATTGTTCAATAGAAATATAATGCAAACTTCTGAGTGCACACCTGTAATCCCAGCCATCAGGAAGCTGTGTCAGGAGAATCGCAAGTTCCAGGACTGCCTGAGCAACTTAGCAAGATCCTGGCTCAAAAGAAAAATTTTTAAAGGGCTGGAGATGTAGCTCAGGGATAGAGCACTTACCTAGCATGCGCGAGACCCTGGATTCAATCCTCAGTACCAAAAAAAAAAAGAAAGAAAGAAAAGAAAAAAATGAGAAATACAATGCAAACCATATAGATAGGGCTGGAGCGGTGGCTCAGCAGTTACGACGCCTGCCCGGCATACATAAGGATACAAGTTCGAACCCGAGCACCATATACACAATGAGGTGTCAGAGCAATGAAAGCCACATGAAAAACTAAATAAAATTATTCTCTCACTGTTCCTCTCTCTTTAAAAAATTTATAATTTCTCAGTAGCCACATTAAAAATGTAGAAATAGCCAATTAATACATGAGGAAGTGCTCTAAATCACTAGTAATCAGAGAAATGCAAATGAAAACCACATTACGATATCACCTTACGCCAGTCAGAATGGCAAAGATGAAGAAAATAAACAATAATAGATGCTGGAGGGGCTGTGGAGAGATAGGAACACTAACACACTGTTGGTGGAACTGCAGACTGGTACAGCCCCTCTGGAAAGCAGTGTGGAGAATCCTCAAAAAACTAGGGATGAGCCCACCATACGACTCCTGGGTATCTTTCTAGGGGATTTAGAATCAGCACATTATAGTGACACAGCAATTTCTATGTTCATAGCAGCTCAATTTACTATTGCTAGACTTTGGAAACAACCCAGATGTCCCTCACTGGATGAATGGATCCAAAAACTGTGGTACATACATACCATGGAATTTTACACAGCAATTAGAAACAATGATATTGCAGGCTTTGAAGGTAAATGGATGGCTATGGAAGAGATCATGCTGAGTAAAATCAGCTTAACCCAGAGAACTAAGGGTCGACTGTTTCCACTCATCTGTGGAGGTTGGGACTAGACCCTGGACAATGAGAAAGGTGGTCTATTATCATGTGATAAATCCAGATAAGGTGTAATGGTATACAGCCTAATACTTTTTTTAGAGATATTGTGGGTAAGGGAAGGGATGGATGCGGGTGGTTAATTGGGGGGGGGCACTCCTGGGGGTAAATCTAGTATCCAGAAACTATACACATTTTATACTATTTTGTTAAAAAAACTTGTATGGTTGTTCAAAAATAAAAATTTAAAAAATGTAGAAATAATAGATGAAATTAATTTTAATAATATACTTTGAGCCTGCTATTCCAAAGTATTATTACTTTGACCTGTAATCAACATAAAAATTATTAATGAAGCATTATACATTCTTTTTTGTACTAAGTCTCTGGAATGTGGTATATATTTTACTCTTAAAACATATATCAGTTTGGGCTGGAGCAGTGGCTCGGCGGTTACGGCGCTTGCCTGGCATGTGCAAGTACATGGGTTCAAACTCCAGCACCCATGTACACAACAAAGTGTCCGAGCAATGAAAGCCATGTGAAAAACTCAATAAAAATTGATTCTCTCTCTCTCTTTCTCTCTCTGTCTCTCACTGTACTTCTCTCTTTAAAAAAAGAAAAGTATGAATTTGGGCTTACAGCATTTTCTTTTCTTTTTTTTAAATAGAGAAGGATAGTGAGAGAGAGAATCAATTTTTATTGAGTTTTTCACATGGCTTTCGTTGCTCTGACTTAGTTGTATACGTGGGTGCTGGGGTTTGCACCCGTGTACTCAGGCATTCGGGCAAGTGCCGTAACTGCTGAGCCACTGCTCCAGCCCTGGCTTACAGCATTTTCAAGTGCTTATAACCACATGTGGTCAGTGTTTACTGTTTTAGACAACTTAGATCCAAAAGCACAGATATGGGAACATCACTGAGATGGTGTTAAGTGAAGAAAAAAAAAAGTTGTAGTTCCATATGTACAGGATGAATCACTTATGAAAGGAGAAACCCTACTTCCATAAGAACTCATTGGAGGGAAAGGAATCAAAATTTAAAAAGAAAGGTGTGTACAGATACATACCCTACTTAGAGAGACGTGTTGGACAGGTATATGGATTGGTGGTAGGGGGTGCTTTCTCTTTACGTGATTTTTTGAAATACTTTTTCAATTTTGGAATAAGTTTAGATTTACAAAAAATAGCAGAGATAATGTAGAGAGTTTTTATATGTCCTTTATCCTGTTTCCACGATGGTTAACATTTTACATTAATGTGTTACATTTGATAAAATTTAAAAGCCCATTGTTGGTATTATTAATTAAATCCCAGACTTCTTGCAGATTTTACCACTAATATCCCTTCTCTGTTCCAAGATTCAGTCCCGAACCCCACATTGCATTTAGTTACCAAGTCTCTCCAGCCTCCTCGTCTCTGTGACAGTTTCCCAGTCTTTCCTTGTAACCTGTGACCTTGACAGTCTTGATCAGCGGTAGCTAGGTATAGAAGAAACTCCCTCATTTTGGGCTTGTCTGAGGATTTCCTCCTGACTAAATTGGGGTTATGGGCTTTGGACAAGAACATCACCCAGGGAGGTCCCTTCTGGTCACATCCCATCAGGGGGCACATGATGCTGCGTGTCATTGCGGGTGACATGAGCCTCGGGTGTTTGGTTAAGGTGGTGCTGTTCTGTCAGTTTACTAGTTTTCCTTCTCTGTGTTCTCTTCTCTAGAGGCAAATCATTAAATCCAGACTGCTCTCAAAGATTGGAGGACTGGGGAATGGTGAATTCAACCCCACCTCCTGGAGCATGCAATATCTACCTATCTTCTATAAGATTCATTCCCTCTCTCCCTTTTACTTATTTATTTTGATAATTTATTTATATCAATATGGACAGATATATTTATTTTATACACTGGGTTGTAACTCAGTGTGATTGAAGATAAATTCGTGTACCATATATAGATAGATAGATAGATAGATAGATAGATGATAGATTTTAACGTGGGACACATACACATAACCATGCTGAGTGAAAAACAAGTTCAATGATGGGTGAAGGTTTTTCCTCCATGGCTTATTGTTGTTCAACAGGCAACCTTAGGCTAACTGCCCTCCAGGCCTTGGTTTCCCCAGCTAAATAAGAGAATGCCTTATGAAGTGGTCTCAGAGGTGAAGAAGGGGCGGATGTGTGTATATTTATAAGTGTTCAGATATTTTGTTGCCTATTAAGAGACCTTAAGTCCTTAATGGTTATCTTCTTTTATTTATGTTGGAAAATAATCTAAGAGTTAATAGCCCTTGAGAACATCCCATAAACATAATCAATATTGATATGCCATCCCACAACCCCAAACAGTTCTTCTGCCCCGTTCTCTTCCCTTCTTTGTGAGTCTCCTCTTCTTCCTTGGCCTTCTATCCTGTGGCTAAAGTCTAGCCTGACGCTCTGCAGTCACCTCCCTGCCCCACCAGGCCTCTGCTGACCCCTTGGCCTCATCCCGTGCTTCTCAAGCATGCTGCAGCCACACTAACATGTGGCCACCTTCTCCTACACTGATTGTGTCCCCCTGAAATCCATATGTTGGAGTCCTAAGCCTTATACCTCAGAGTGTGATTATGTTTGGAGATGGGGTCCTTAAGGAGGAAATAAAGATAAAATGAGGTCATGTGGGTGGGCCCTGAGCTAATACGGTGGTGTCCTTGTAAGAAGAGGACACAGACAACACAGAGACTGTGTGAGGACACAACAAGAACGTGGCCATCTGCAAGATAGGAGAGAGGCCTCAGAAGCCAAACCTGCTGACACCTTCATCTCAGACTTCTAGTCTCCAGAGCTTTGATAAAATAAGTTACTCTTGTTTAAGCCACACTGTCTGTGGCACTGTTACGGCAGCCCCAGCAGAAGTGAACACACACTCCTGTGAGTGAAAATGCTTACTGAATACCTCCCTCCTCTATGTCAGGCCTGTGTAGATCCAGGCATGAGGTGAACCAGATAGGGTCATGGTCCAATGTGGAACCAAGTCATTGACCCACAGCAATCCAACGTGTCAGGGGATGACAGGAGGGCTGGGGTCTCACTGGGGGGACAGCTTCACTATGCTTGTGGGGAACCTGGGCTGCAGTGGGCCCAGAAAGGCTTGAGAGAGGTGGATTTTCCAGCCAGGCCTTGATGGGTATAAAGGAGCCTGCTGGTAGTGAGTGGGACAAGTGACCTTTCAGGTTACAAGGAAAAGTAGGCGCAAATGGGCAAGCTAGAGGAATGCCAAAGAGCAGGGCACAGAACCACATGCAGGTGGCTGGAGCCCAAGTGAGCAAGAAAGAGTAGCCTGCAGTGAGCCTGGCTCAGGCATTGCGGCCGGGTGATGAGTGGCCTGGAGATTTCCACCTGGAGGGAGCACTTTAAAGATCGTGAAACTAGGGAACTCCTAAGCAGAGTCCCAGCTGCATGAACCGGGGTTTTCCTACATGGACAGCGAATGTGGACTGAAGAGGCCAGGGACCATGTCTGATTCGTTTCTGTGTCCCCAGCACAGTCAGATACAGGCCAGGGACTCAACGCACAAGCCATGAATGAGCAAATTGGAAGGCAGGCAGGCCTGGGGGCCAAACCCTCCCTCAGCCCCGGCCTCTCATGGTTCTGAAGTTGGTCCTGGCTCATTAAATCTCCAAAGGTGCGAGAGCCCTGCCCTCCCGCCTGATGCAGACAGCACGGCACCCCGACCAAGCAGCGAGGGTTGGGTTGCTTCAGAGCCAGAAAACACATGACCCATGGCAGTTTACTTCAAAAGTAAGCAGCCCACATGGCCATGGGGACACAACTTGAGGCCAGCTGACAAGGGCTGACGCAGCTAGCATTGTCACAGGGGCTGCAGGACCAGTCCTTGAACCAATCAAATATTAGTGTTTTTCAAAGGTATCATTTGGGGATACCTTGGCAGAGGGGGTTCAAAGTACTCAAAGCCCTGACCGCCACTAGTGAGCTCTGCTATGCACCAGTGGTGTGTGGTACCCACCTGCTACCCTCTTTCTCTTAGTCTGTTTCCTCCCGACTGGGACTCGCCCCTTTCTCGACCTTCTTCCCATCCCAATGCCACAGCCTCTTACCTGATCTCCCTGGGGCCATCCTCTACCTGGCACGCACAGAGCTCATACCGCAGCCACGTCACTCTCCTGCTCAAAACCCTCCGAAGGACCTCATGACACAGAAAAATAAACCCAGGTCCTTCCAGGGACTTACAAGGCCCAGTGAGTCCTGACCTCTAGCACTGACTCCTGTCTTGTCTGTTCCCCTTGATTCCAGCTGCCTCTGTCCCTCAACCTCACCACTGTGCCCTTCCTGGAGAGGTGGGAGTGGGCATTTGCAGCTGCGCTTCCCTCAGCCCAGCACTCTCTGAGCCTCCTGTGACTCCTTGTCCCTCAGGCCTCCTCAGAGGGGTCTTGCTGGGTACCGTCTCTAATCAGGCCCACAGCCTCAAGTCACTTGCTTTTCTTCACAAGACTGTGTGCCATCGGAACTTGCCATGTTCGTGACTCATTCCATGCTCTCCCACACGCCCAGAACACATCTTCCTGGGAGCTACAACCTTGTGTCTCTCCTTGCTCCTGCTTGGGGCTGGCTTGGGGTGCATGCCCCTCGCCGGGCCTCATGCAGATGCTGAATGAATGCAAGGCAAAAGACCAGAAGGCCCCAGCCCCGCCTCCAGGTGGCCAGGGCTCCACAGCCAGGCAGCAGCTCCCCAGTGTGCGCACCGACAGATGGTGTGGAGCCCAGAGTGGGCGCAGCTTTCATTAGTCTGAGTTGCTTTTGCTCAGAATAGGATTAGCATAAGTGCCGTTCCAGCAAGAGGATAAGGTAAAGCTCTGTTAGTTACATTCGGATTTTGCTTCTCTGCTGCAATCCAGGGCCCTCCCTCTGCTGGGTCAGCCCAGCTCACGACTCAGGGTGCTGCTCTGGGAGGTGGACAGGTGGGAACGGCAGGGTCGCACACTGAGAACCCTTGACCTCTCTGTCCCCTGTGTCCAACCCCATCACAGCAGGCAGAAAGCCTTTCACCGGCCCAGTTGTCCCCAGGTGAAGCACAAATGCTTTATGATGACCTTGCAGAGGATGTGATAATGGCAGATGACTGTCTCGGGACTCCCATGGAACCCTCACAGCAGCCCAGCAAGGAAGACAAGCAGCAGAGTCTTCAATGACTCGGGGGCTGGAGCGGTGGTGGCTCAGTGGTTATGACGCTCACCTGGCATGCACGAGTATGTGAGTTCAAACCCTAGCACCACATATACCATGAAGTGTCTGAGCAACAAAGGCCACATGAAAAACTGAATAAAATTGATTCTCTCTCTCTCTTTCAATCTTACTACCCCTCTCTATTTTTTTAAAGAGAGAGAAAGAATCAGTTTTATTTAATTTTTCACATGGCCTTCGTTGATCCAACACTTCCTTGTGTACGTGGTGCTGGGGTTTGAACTCCTGCACTCGCACATGCCGGGAAAGCGCCGTAACCCTGAGCCACTGCTCCAGCCCTGCTCCAGCCCTGCTCCAGCCCCGGTACCCCTCCCTTTAAAAAAAAAAAAAAGCTAATGGCTCAGAGAGGTTGAAGGACTTCCCCAAAGTTCTGGGACTTTTCAACAGGCTTCCTATCTCCTCTCAGCCTCCCTCTCTGGACACACCACACTTTTCCAGAGGCCAGGAGGAGCTCACTGAGGCAGCAAGCAGCTGCAGCAGAGACAGGGCTCTGCCTGGGAAGCCTCTTTTCCGGCTAAGCAGCTTCCCTTGCCTCAGGTGCTATCTCTTCCGCTCACCAAGAGCATTCAGCTTTGGGGGGAAATCATGGTTCATAAAGAAAGAGGTCCGTAAGATCGCTTTGCAGCGATATTCACAATAAGAAGAAAAGCTATTTTTGGAGTGATTTTTTTGTGCTGGGGATTGAACCCAGGGGCACTTAACCACTGAGTCACAGCTACCATTTTTTATTTTTATTTTTTTAATTTTGAGAAAGAGCCATGCTAAGATGCTGAGGTTGGTTTTGAACTTGCGATCCTCCTGCCTCAGCTGCCTGAGCCTCTGGGATTACAGGTGTGCTCCACCGTGTCTATCTGGAGTGCTTTTTAAGTGCCAAGGCTGTGCTAAGGACTTCGCATGCATTAATTCAGTTTTTGAAATTTCATTAATTTCTCTGAATAAGGAACCACCTACACATAATTGAGACGAGAGAGATTACAAAAAAGTGTGTAGTGAAAAATCTCCCCCCACACACTTTGGACTCTGTACCTCTTTCCCTGCCCAGATTCCAGTGACTAGTTCCTTCTATACCCCCCAAAGTCCATGAGTTACTACCATCTCACTCAACCCTCTCAACAACCCTTATATTACATATCAAGAAACTGTGGTTCAGAGACAGGAAGCTACTTACCCCAGGTTACACAGCTTCAAGCAGCAAAGCGAGAGTTGAACGGACTCTGAAGCACATGCATCGAGGACCACCCTGCCTCCTGCAAAGAGAAGAGAACCAGAAAGGTGAGTAGAGGAACGTGTGCTCAGCAGTCAGCTGCATGCACTCACCAATGGGCTGCTGGCCTTGGATTAAATGATTCAAACTTGAGCCTCAGTAATATGACAAATTCCAGGTTAATGACGAATAGTCAAAATGTCAAATATTCCAACGCTGAACGCTACCAGTTACGGGCTCTTGCCGTGTCCTGCCTTCGTGCACCTTTGCACCCTTGGTTTGGCCTTGGAGGCGTGGGCTCAGGCCCGCTGCTCGGTAGAAACAGCGTGACACGAAGCCCCAGGAAAGGCCCAGCTCTACTGCTGAACTCCGCATCACGTCTCAGCTCTGCCTCTCTGGCCTCAGTGTCTGCACCTGTGAAATGGGAATAAGTCTACCTCAATCGAGAGGCGTGGGAGTCGTCAAGCAAGGAATGAAGGCCACAGTCAGTAGCAGAGCCCCTTGCAAATGTGATGTTTTAATAACAGTAGAAGAAAGTTTCTTCAATCGGAAGCCCTGTTGGGCTTAATTCACGCCTACTATCTGGTCACTTCTTTCCATGCCACCCACCAACAAAGCTGCATTTGTAACATCTTCCAAAATCATTTCCATCGCTTACCTCAGTCCTTGCTCAAGCCCTGTGAGACAGGAATCATCCCGTTCAGTACACCAATAGGGAAACTGAGGTTCCAAAAGGAGAAGTGACGTGACCAAGGCCACAGAGACGATGAGGGGTGGTTTGGGCCTCATACCAGCGGTGTCACTGCCCTGTTGCGAATCCAAAGTGTCTGCCCTCGCCCACCAGCTCCTAAGCTTGACGCTCACCGCGACCTGGTCTCCACGTCCATCCCTAGGTTCGCCTCCAGGGACTCCCCTTTTACACTCCAGTCTTTGCAAATGTGTCACAGTTCCTCAGACACACAGTGACCTTCCTCAACCCCTTGTGTGTTCACCTGATGCTTCCTCTCAGGCTGCTAGTGGGCTCCTGTCCACCATTTGTTTATCTCTGTGTGGTCCCTGTGACAGGTGCCTGACAGTCTTTTCATTGTTGCTGCCATCACTACTATTGGTCATTTCCTAGGGTGGTGTAGAGCCCAGGCTCTGGAGCCAGGCTGCCAGGGTAAAGCTGAGTCATCCTGGGCAAGTTATTTAGCCGCCTGTTCTTACATTTCTGCTGATATTGTCTCAGCTCTATCTCGAGGGACTGAGTGGCACATATGGGATGATAAGCACAGAGCCTGGCACAGAATAAGCTCTTGACGTGCACCAGCTAATACCTTGCTTTCTTATCTGTACTCAGTGATTCCTGCCTTCTACCAGTCCCTGTGCTGGGCACCATAAGGTGACTCGGATGCAGTCTCTGGGCTTCGAACCCAGGGAGGAGAGAGGCGTGTGAACACCCTGTCGCTGTTCTGTCTAAAGCATGCGCACCCTGCTTCATGGGCTCCAGGTAGCCAAAGCCATTCTGCTACTACTCCTTCTCACCAGAGGTGGCCTGAACCCGCCTGCCCCAGCCCATGGAGTGTCTCATCCCTGGGGAATGGCTCTGTCAGCTCCCCCTTCTCTCCACATGAACCTCAGAGACAGCCTGTCCCTGAGAATGAAAAAGGCCAGCTGCAGTTCAGTTTATCTCCCCGGGCTGCTCCCCAGCTGAGACTTCCCGGCTGTGCCTGTCACAGTGACCCCACAGGCTCAATTACACATCTGCTTCCAGAGAGACTGGGGAAGGAACCTGCCTAGATTTGCCTGGTGGCCCCGAGGGACAGCCATAGGCCCTGTCGAACCTGGGACCTCAGACAGCATGGGGCCCACTCAGCTGCCCTGCTCGGCACGCACAAGGAAACCGAGGCCAGACCCAGGGAGATACACGCAAAGCTCCCGCCAGGGAGAACAGACCCAGTGCGCAGTCCAGTGCGGCACTAACCGTGAGCGCACGACTTCGTCATTCCCCAGCTTGCTTCTCGAGTAAAGAAATGTGGCTGCAGAGCAGAGATGCTTGAGATCTAAGCAGAAAGCATTGCACTTCGAGAGGCAGAGACCACACTGTCCCCGCAAATACATAAGAAAAGCAGCTGCGTGGCCTGACACAGGATCATAGGTGCCACGGGCTTGCAGCGACAAAGCAAGTCCCACCTTTGCCCACAAAACAATGACCCTGAGCCCTCTTATACAGAAGCAGGGGCTTATTCTTCTCAAAGGGCCTCCCAGGTATTCCTGGGTGTCCCCAAGAGTGGCCACAAATCAACCTATCGGCTGCAGTCACCATATGATAGCTCCGTGTTCTTCCTCTTGGACTCAGGCTCCTTCCTCAGCTAGAGCCTCAATCATGAGGCCCTTGGAAGTGCTGCTGCAACTCCTGAGGGTCCCTGCCTTGGGGACAGGGTCAGGGCCAAAGGTACCATATCCTTGCCCCACACTGCCTTTTGTCCACTCAGGGGCCACGGGTGCTGATGCTGGGTCCCTAGGAGAGAAGCCAGGTCCCTTGATTCAGAGTGGAGCCTAACACACATGGAGCTCGTCAGCTCAGCCGAGAGCCCTGGATCAGGCCCCCCCTGCCCCCCCCCCCGCCGTGACCCTGAGCAGCCTCCACAGTGACATAAAGGTGACAGTGCCCACTTGGTAGGGCGATCAAATTAGGTCATTTTACACAGTGCCTGTCATATGGTAGGTGATCAAGGAATGACAGCCACTACTACTACTATTCCATCTGAGACTGGATTCCCCAGGAACAAATTCCAGTGATTTGTCTGAGAGACAACCAAAGGATTCTTCACTAAGGCATTGGTTGGAAGGGGAGACAGGGAAGGAAAAAAGCCAAAAAGAGGTGCGTTAGCAAGCAGCTTCTGCTGTGACCAGTCAGCTCCCCTCCACTGAAGAATTCTGGGACACAGCACAGGGCTTGCCTCAATGCCATCCCTATCAAAGGGTGAGGGAGCTGGGGTCTGTATTCGCCAGGAACCGCTGCAGGGGAATGGACATGAGGTCCACAGGGGCTTTCCTTCATCATGCACGCCAGGCCTAGGGGACTCTGAGGCCAGAGGGAGTCTCAGGCAGAGTGGCAGGGTGGGCACTGGGAAGCTGTCAGGTTGGTGTGTGCAAAGATAGTGCACCCCAAGAGACACAGGCAGGAGCTCCCAGCCTCTGGGACCAAAACCCTGTAGTTTACTTCACACAAAACACAATATTCTGGAAGCATCTCAGTTAGATTGGGGGACACCAGCAGTGGGTGGAGGCTGCTTGACTGTGTGACCTTGGCCTGTGCAGTCTTTGGTCCTATTTCCCTGACTGCCAAGCAGGGAGTCCAGCCAGATTCCAGAAGCTCCTTACTCCCAGTGTTTTATTCAAGCCTCCCTTGGGAGGAGGTGGGACGAGCAATCTGTCTTTATTAAGCCTTCCATAGGGTCCTGTGCATGCTCAGGTTCCAGACCAAGGTCCAGCTGTGCCTCAAGGCCAATTGGGAACTAGAATCTGTCTCCTGTCTCTCAGGCTGTCCCTTCAGCTGTCTGGATGCAGGGCCTGCTGTCTCTCAGCTTCTCCCAGATACCTCCCCCTCCCATGTGATGCACCTGGAGCTTATGAAAAATCTCAGCTTGAGGGAAGGAAAAGAAAAACATTTTGTAGTCCTGGAAGCTTGCAGAGCTGGAAGCTTCTAGCTTTCCCTTCTCTGCATACCCACATCCCGGCCACTTAAAAACAGGCATCCAGAACCAGAGAGCTGGCTCAGCAGTAGAGTCCTTGCCTGGCATGCACCAGGACCCAGGTTTGAATCCCAGCACCTCATACACAGCTAAGCGGAGGAAAAACAACCAACTAACCAAAGGAAAAAAATGTAAAAATCAACTCTTTCTCTCTCAAAAAAAATATCCTTCAGGCTGGAGCGGTGGCTCAGCAGTTACCGTGCTTGCCTGGAATGCAGGAGCACACAAGTTTGAACCCCAGCACCATGTACAAAACGAAGCTTCGGAGCAATGAAAGCCACATGAAAAATTAAATAAAAGTTGATTCTCTCTCTCTCTCTCTCTCTCTCTCTTTAAAAAAAAATCCATCAGTGCTTCCTGAGGTGGGAGCCCCTCCCCCCGCTGCACCACAGGACCTGGGTCACAGCAAATAAAAGTTTTTCTCTTATTTGGTGAGGGTTGTGGGAGGGTAGAGCCACGAAGGTGCAGATCCTCCAAGAAGAGCTTGGCTTGTTCATATGCCTGAGAGCGGGCTGGGCGCAGCAGCACACACCTGTAATCCCAGTGATCGGGAGGCTGAGTCAGGAGGATCGCAAGTCCAAGGCAGCTTCAACAACTTAGTAAGACTATCTCAAAAAACAAAAAAGAGGGGGTGCTGGAGTGGTGGCTCAGCGGTTGGAGCACTTGCCTGGCATGTACAAGGACCCGGGTTCGAACCCCAGCACCATGTACATACACAACTAAGTGTTGGAGAAACAAAAACCAGATGAAAAACTAAATAAAATTGATTCTCTCTCTCTCTCTCTTTTCCTGTTTCTTAAAAGAAAAAAAAAGGCTAAAGGTGTAACTTGGAGGTGGAGTGCCCTTGGGTTAAATGGCTCTGGCAAGGCCGCTCAGCGAGAGCAGGTCCTTGACAGACCTCAGCTGCACAGAGAAAGCCTTCCAGCTCACTTTCCACTCTGCACCCCTCTCCTGCAAGCGCTGTTGGGATTGCCCACCTACGCACTGTTCTGCAAATCTGACTCGAGGCTCCCTGACACTCTGCTTCCTGGCCTCACCTGGGGCCCTCACCTCCTCCACCAGCTCTGGTCAGCCGACCATCCCTAGCCTGCTCAGCACAGCTCCAGGCTTCTCCCCGCCTCAGCCCTCCAACCACACCATCGCCTCCTGTACTCCTAACAGATGGCCTTGACTCCCGTGCCATGAGAAAACAAAGCTTCACAAAGAGCTGCCTCGGCCTCCTCCCTGGCAGAACATGTGCCACAGCACAGCACTGGGTTCTCAGAGGCCAGGCGCTGTCCCCGCGGTGCTGTCCCTTCCTATGCTGCTACCTCCTCTCTGCTTGGACACCCACTCCTCCCTTCCTCACCTCTTCCCATCAGAGTGTAAATGCAGGCGAAGCGCCCCAGTCAAGACAAACCTTGATCACCATCTGCAAAGTCACCCTCTCCGCACCCCCTCCATTGCTGGTCACCTCTTCTGCTCTTCCCACAAGCTTCTCCAGGGGCTGTGACTCTAGCAGTTCCTCACTTCCGTCCCCTCCTTGCCCTGGCTTCACTTGCCCGGGGTCACCAATGCTGTCCTCATTCCCAATACAAACCTCAGCTGTCAGTCCCCACCCAGACTGGCCCGCCACGTCACCCCTGCTGACCACTTCATCCTTGAAACTGTTCTTCTTGCTCTTTTGAACATTGCACCCTCTTTGTTCCCAGGCTCCTGGGGGCTTCTCTTCAAGCATCCAAGTGGCTACTTTTTTTTTTTTTTTTAAATCCCAGAAAGGGAGAGAGAATCCA